>JAIPRM010000022.1:14132-120942 GCA_025469315.1 Stegophylla sp. TES_Ste_2020
ATAGAAAATCCTATAAAAAAGATTTTGGCGCAAGAAAATTTTGAAAATGTGAAAAAAATTTTTGGACATTTTTCGAAAATTTTTTTTTCTTATATTATTAATTTCCTTTGTTCAGAATCGTTTTACTGAAGAAATGATTTATCGTTTCTTTAAAATTTAATACGCCCGTCAAGAGAATATCACCCGTCGTGCGAAGTATGTCCGGCTTTTTTTGTCTATAAAAATGGAAAATGTTGAAATTTTTCGAATGTTTAACTTATTATAAAAACTATGTTTTCAATGACATTTTTTTTTCGTGTCACCTTAAAAGGATGTCCTGTGATGATCCAAACTTTTCTTCAAGTAGCACCCTCTATTTAATTACATTATCTTATTCAGGTAATTTTTCTGTGAATTTTGATGTATATTTTTTTTTGTTATTGATTTGAAATATTCTTACAAATAATAATGTGCCCCACTGAACAAGCTCGCGCGGAGCCCAAAATTGAAATAATGCATGCTTAATGAATCATCCTATATGTATATAAAAAAAAAAAACCACTCGACGATACTGTTAAAAATAATAATTGGGAAAGGGTACACTCGTAGCGTTTGAATGATATTTGTTTTACACGATCGAAAAAATAGCACAACAAGAAGCGTAAATACACGGATAAATATTAAAATATAAAATGTAGTTTTATATTTTGGGTTGCAATTCAATATATTATTTTACGATTCCTCTAATATTAAAACTATATTTTATTTTTAAGTTTTTAAAAATTACATAAATTTATTGACTGTCAATAGGTTTTTTTTTATATTTTATCAATCACCATTTTAATTCTTAATGAATTATCCAAATAGCGAAAATAATAATTTACAGTTTGTTGGATTATGACTGACAAATCGTTTGCGCTGTTTAAGAGTGTTTACATAAGACACTTGAACAGCGCGACTGACTGATTAAATTCTCTATTTTACGGAACGCGCGATGTAAAAGACTATTTTAAAAATGCGCTAGATCGCTAGAATATTTATTCAAAACTGTGAAAAATTAGTTTTTAATGCATATTTTTAATACGTGTTTAGGGTTTTTTAAGGTCTATAATTGTATATTATATAATAATATATTCTGATATTTTATGGGTTTTTTTAGAGTTACGAGTCGTCTTGCACAAATGAAATACATGCAACTGAATTGATTTTCGTTCAGAAATAATTTGTTCAAACCGTAATATAATTATATTGTAAAAAAATCCACATTTTAAAACTTATAAGAACATACATTGAAAGCAGCAGTTTCAAAATCAATAATTATCTCAAGATCACTATTGTGTTTAAAATAAATGTTATGTTCTAGAGAAATATTATATTAAACAACGTAAACATTTGTAAATCATAACCAATAAAAATATTCGGTTTGTTTATAGATTTTATTTTACGATTATGTTTTACTCAATGCCGAACGGTAATTAGCATGTAGACAAAAACTATCCTTTGGAATTGTTATACTTCGTTATATATTACAATAACTTTAAAAAAATTAGACGAAAAAAATGTATTCGTACACATTTTGGATCAAACGATCTGTATACCCTCCATCCAATTATGTTACAACGTTTGTTGTTGAACTTACTCATCAACGTAGTGGTAGGCATGTCCAAAGAGTTCTGTTTGTATTTCGATGCGTAGACGACGCAAGATATGACAAATGCGACAATAGCGAAGCACAGGGCGGCCAGTAAAGTGTACATGCCCAGTTCGAATGGGCTCATGTGACTGGGAACTTTGTAAGCGTGGACAGCCGTGCTTCCAACTCCGTTGTTGCTGTTGATGTTGTTGCCATTGTTGTTGTTGTTACCGTTGAATTGCCGGGCTTGTACGGTGGGTTCGTCATTGTTTTCGTCTTTGATGCCAGCCAATCCTATAGTTAAGAAAATGTTTAAAAAATGTTAATAATCGGTAAATTGATAAATCTGAGTTTTACAATAAGCGACTATAACCGTCTGTCGGAGGAAACACTATGAGCTACTTCGTCGTTGTTAAAAAACATATTTTAATTGAAATTTCAAACGTATAATGTCATTTAAATAACCGTTCCAGACTAAATACGAGCAGCGAATATTAACGATCGAAAACAATAAACTGTATTAATTCAATTATTGTAGAATGTTCGTTAAAGTAAATTTGGTGATCACTAATATTGTGTTCCAATAAACATACAATGTGAAATACCGCAATTTAAAATGTAGTCACGGATAGTCGTGGTAAAGCATAATTTAGAGTGCTTTTATTGGATTAGCCAAGTCCATGTAATAATCGAAAGTAACGAAATGCGTTACAATACAAGACTAATAAATATATGTAAAAAAGTACATCGTATAGTTAAAATAATTACGAATGATAAATAAATGAAAAAACTATATATAGGGTGATTTTTTTAAGCGTGCTTAAAAGCTTTTTTTCTTTAGAATGTTCAAGTCACTATAAGAACTGTGTTTTCCACAACTCATTTTTTTCATGTCGCCTTAAGGGTGTCTTGTAGAGACACAAACTTTTTTTTTCAAATAGAAACTCGCCTATTTCTACTGCGGAATTTTATTTGAGTTATTTTTCTGTGAATTTTGATGTATTGAAATTAAAATTTGAACCAATAGTTTCTTAATTATTCATATTTAAGTATTGTGGATGATAATCCTTTGGACACATATTTTAGTTACAAACGTATTAAGTAATTATTATGCATCTATGATTTTATCAGCTAATACCTAATTAATTCGCAATACTATAAAGTATAAACTCGTTCGAATTTTGATTCCAAAATTCCAATACATCAAAATTCACAGAAAAATTACCCGAATAAAATTCTGTAATTAAAGTAGGGGGATGCTATTTGAAAAAAGAAGTTTATATCACAACAGGACATCCTTAAAATTTATGGAAAACATAGTTTTAATAGTAAGTTGAATATTCCAAAAGAAAAATTCTAAATTTTTCCATTTTCACGGCTAAAAAAGGGGTGAGCATGCCTAATGAATCACCCTGTACAACGTTAGTATCTTAACGAATGAAAAATTTCCCAAAAACAATTGTAACTACTCGCCTCGGGGGTTCATTATAGCGATGTATGATATTATAGTAATTAATAAATATTGGAATACTTGGGGTGGTAAGCGGTCAATGTTATACAATGTAGTCCTGTATATCCGTTAACGATCGTAATTTTCCCGCAGATTTTGACCCGACTAAGTTGGTAAGACGAAAAGCAAAAAAGTTCAACAGAAGGGTAAAAACGTTGGCGAAAAAAAACGTAGCGATTAGGTCATGTTGTATAATAGTAACGACGTAGGGAGACAAATGCTGCGCAGTAATACTGTGAAAGAAGCGAAAAAGTAAAAAAAAAAAAAAAATTGTAAGTAAGATAGATAGGAAGGGAGAAAATGAGAAGAGAGAGAAAGAGAGAGAGAGAGAGAGGGAGAGAGGCGAAAAATGGCTACTACGGGGTTGCTACACTAATGCGTTATTGTCAGTATTTAATTTCTCGGAAACGTCACGACGTACACTATACATTGTAACCATTACACCGCACCGTTTTCAGAAAACCCAGTAGCGATGTTCGCGTTTGTTCGGCTATGTCAAGTCCGAAACACATAAATGGATATTGAGGGGCTTAAATTCCACCACCAATCTTAGTGTTTTCATTACAACACAATATTTTCTACGAAACTACAGGTTTATTTCGTATACAAAAGAAATTGTATAACAACTTTTATTGAAGAAGTTATAGTCAAGAGAAATTAAATATATACAGTAGGTATGAATTGGATGTTTTTAGATGATAAATTTTTATAGGGGAAATAAAAGAGGAATTTGACAAACAATCGGTTTGAGGAATGAAGAATAGCGTTTGAAAGAAAGGGATTAAAGATAAGTATAAATAAAACAGAGTACGTTGGGTATGGTTTTGGATAAAGTGACCTGTGGCCTGTGGCCGAAGATAAAGAGGATGAGGTAAAGAGGTTTCACAGAGAAGGGATATGAAACATAGGATGGGTGGATGAAGTTACGAGAGAGATTAGGAGTACTGTGTGATGAGAGGATTCTCCAATAAGACGGTAGACTGAATTTTACAAAAACTATGAATAGGATACATACGAGTTGACGTCATCAATAAAAAATGGTAAGCAGTAGGTCAAAGCTTAAATATATATTTTGTAAACGGGTAGAAATGATAAATTCCCCCTCCTCTTGCATTTAAGATAAAACATCAACCTACACATAAAACGCTGTATTTAATTGTATAAAAATGGAAAACGCCACTGTCGAAATTTTCTTGTTATTCGCGCACGTCCGATCTACTAAAACTCACCCGCAGTGTCTTTGTGATCCTTTTTATCCCGGGGTGGTCCCACGTTCAGCACGCCACTGCCACCGCCGCCACCGCCGCCGTCGTTCTGCACGAACTGCTCGACCGAGTACGGGGACGACGTGAAGTCCACCTGTACCTCGGCCGCGGTCTCGCTGAGCGTGGTCGACTGGACGATCTTGCGACCGCCGCTGCCAATCACCTCGTGCCGGCCGCACGTGTCCGGCGGACCGAACGACACGCGCAGCAGCTGGCCCTTGCCCGAGCCGACGGCTATGACGCGCGGGTGCGGCGAGGCGGCCATGGGCGCGAACGCCACCACGTCCGGGTTGGTGGACTCGACGCGCAGAGCGTAATCGGACATGGCGACGGAGCGCAGCGGCGTGCGCGTGTCGTCCGAGAACCACAAGTCGATGTCCAGCAGGCCCTCCTGGTACTTGGCCGTCAGCTTGCGCGTCACCGACGTCTCGGCGATGTAGTTGTTGTCCACCGCGGCGTCGGGGCGGATGTTGAGCTGCAGCCCGGACACGACGTTCACCGACAATCGGGCCACGCTCACCTTGTCGCTGACCACGCGGATCTCCTTGGACACGAGCACGTGACCGGACAGCGCCGAGATCACCTGCACCTCGGTGCGGCCCACGTTGTGACCGCGCACGATCTGCCCCGTGATGGACGCGACCCGCGGGTCCGACGACCGCAAGTAGTGCAGCAGCAGGTCGGTCACCTTGAGCCACGTGCGCCTGTTCACGAAGTAACTCACCCGGCCCGAATCGTGGTCCGTCGCTTTGAATCTCGCGTAAATCTGGAAAACAAGAATAATGTAGTGATACGTGATTTTCTGGATCAGCGCACAAAAAATCACGAGGGCGTGGTGGGAGGGAGAGAGGGAGGGGTTGTTTAGGGTAGTGGTCGTCATGGTTATATTGTGTTGTTGGACACGAGGGGTTGTTCGACATTATGTCTCTTTGTGCTCGAAAAAAAGTTCGTAAACGCCTGAAAATAATATTTTGTTTTTCCCTTCTTCGTTTTTTTTTTTTGTTGGACACGAGTCTCCTTTATACATAATCGTCAACGCAATTTTAAATCACCTTTGGTAATTCAGTTATAATTTTCATGGACTGGCCCTCATACCTGAACGTGATCAAACACTATAGAGACTTCAGTTTACTTCTTACCGAGTTTTTCGAAAATCAAGGACACTGATTTAGATGTAAATTTGTAAAGCGAGGTCTATCTAAGTAACTATGAATATTTTATACCTCTTAATATTATTCTACAAATGTTTTGCGTATATCTACTCATAACTAATTACTATATAGGGGGATTTTTTAAGCGTACTCACCCCTTTTTTTGAGGGTAAACGTGAAAAAATTTGGATTTTTTTTGGAGTACCTATAAAAACTATGTATTCTATAACTTATTTTTTTCATGTCACTGTAGATATAATTTATTTTTCAAATGGCAACCCCCTATTCAAACTGTGAAATTTTATTCGGGTTATTTTTCTGCGACTTTTGATGTATAGAAGTTAAAATTTGAATGAGTAGTTTTTAAGTTATTCAAATTTAAGTACAAAGGATATATCATCATAGTGCTTTGAGCATACATTACGTACTACGTAGATAACTAATTTATGCATTCAAGAGACGATTTTCCTTAATACTTAACTTTAAATAATTCAAAAACTACACGTTCGAATTTTGATTTCAATACATCAAAATTCACAAAATAATAACCTGAATAAAATGCCACAGTTAAAATATGAGTTGGCATTTGAAATAAAGTGTAACTTCACGGAACATCCTTAAAGAAACTCGAAAACAATGAGTGGTGGAAAAATAGTTTTTATAGTAACATTCCGCAATTTGACAAAAAAGACTCGGAAACTATCATTTTTTGATCCAAACTTTATGAAAATTTAATATCGGAGGTCATAGTCACTTGCTTTTTAAGCGTAAAAGGAAATACGTCTATTGTCACCAAAAGTCAATAGAATTTAACTTGATTGTTTTTTCTGAAACTAGTTAGTACCACATTGGTACGCGATACGAAATACCACTTTGTCAAAATTAATGTTTGATTCGATGTGAAGAGATAGAAAATCCTAAAGTACCCACTCGAATTTTTTTTCGAGAGAAAGATTTAGAATTTTTTTGAAACATTATATGGAAACATTTTATGGACATCCATCATTTATAATACAGTAGTAATAAACTGCGATCAAATAACTTTTTTTGTCAACGCGAATGTGGAAACAAAATGACGTAATTTCGCGTGATTCGTATAAGTGACGGTTTTTGATTTGTTCGCCGAGTTGCGACAATTCATACATGATAGTTTATATGTTAAAAAACCCACGCGGTCCCGAAACTCGATATTAATATGAAGGATGAGAAAATTTATATAGGGACGTAGAAAAAAATAAAATAAATACCATTCTATCTCGTTTCACTCCGATGCGTATAGAGTGCACGCGTGTGTTTTGTAACCGTTCATTAATTTGAATTATTATTACATTTTTTTTTTTTTTTCAGTGGATGTGTGCGGTTTGAATAGAATCTTTTCGGAGATCAAATTGTACAGAATAATACGGCTGTTTACGGGATTATAATATATATATAACTACACATGCGAGGTTTCCCTTGACGACTACAAAGAGGGTCATTGTCCAATTATTCCAGATTCGGGATTTAATTAATATTAATTCTACGAAATCCCGGTTTTTATAAACCAACGTTTTTATTATAACATGGCATTAAGATTTTTTTCGTTTTTATTTATGATATATCTTTAATAAATAGTCATTGCAAATGAACATAATATTTCTCAACGCGTTCACATATTGTGAGGAACAAAATTTAAACTATTAAACAAATGAAACACTAATTTTATAATCATTATTTTTAATTATTTATTTATTTTTTTTACTACAGATTCGTATGAATTATGTTCATATTTCGCTCACGGTGGAGATTAGACTGTCTTAGATAATGTAATAAATTCTGATAATTCAATGAAAAAGGTCAATTAGCCGTTGTACAAGTTAATGAACGGAAAAAATAAACTTTCTCTTTAACAAAACACTGTGCACATAAAACGAAAGCACTGAAAAGCCTCTTTACAAAAGACTATTATTCTTTTCTGTTCTTGGTTAATTTAGTACGGTTGTTTAATTTTTTTGTCCGCCAAACTTTTTACGACAGTCGCGGCAGAGCTTTCATTAACTCCGGCTAATAAAAACTAATAAAATTGCATTACGGTCTAATAAGCAATTGTTCTTGTGAGTCGTTTTCAAAAGAATCAAATCATTTTTTCCCGTTAAACGTTTGTTCGGGGGGAAAAGTTATTCTGGTTTATTTTCTTTAGTTATTACAATTATTAGCAAACACTGTAATTCAGGTGTATAGTAACGTTTAGTATACAAATAGTGCTTATGTAGTGCGTCTTCTATTAACTGTAGCGTTTTCATCTCGATAACGAACATTTTTTAAACATCTTATTGGAAGGAAGTCTTATAATACATTCATAACACTAGCGGATAAACGTTCGTCACCGTTAGGCGCCTGTTGTTTAGAGATTTCACCGTAAAGTGTTTTGGACGCCGGAAACACCGGAAACACTGACACGAATTGCGTATAACGAGACAAATCGTAAAAACGATAATGGCGCGTGTGTTTCATGCGCTTAGGGTTACAATATTATTTTCGTCTACATGACAAACTCGATCGAGACAATCTCTTTAAAACACTAACCTCGACCGACGTCTGCTGGAACCTCAACTGGCAGCTGGTCTTTCTGTCGTACTCGTCGGCCACCATGTCTTCCGTAATCATCTCGTTCAGCCGGAAATCACCGTCAGGCATGGCCTTCATATGGACTCCGCCTTTGCCCTCAGCCGATCTCTTCAACTTGTTGACATAACTGCAAGCGTACGAACACACGATATTTTAACACATACACACACACACACACACACACGTGACCAAATCAAGTCAACCGCACGCGCGAATGATTGTGATCAGAGTCAGGAAATTATAATATAATATAGTGCGTTTGCATAATATCGATTCTGTTCTAAAACGTAATAGTTATTCGATAAAACATAACAGAATTCAATGTGACATCATTTTCGAGATTTTGTGCATATTTTGTCAATATCGGATAATTAAGTAATTTTTATTTAAAGTGTGTCACTCTGATGTGCTCCGAAATGTTTTTCATTGGAATAAAAGGCTTGCTTGTTTTATACATTATATATATATATATATATATATATATATATATATGAATCTGTAATCATTACATTTTAATTACTTGAAATACTTAGTATTCTTATAACACAAAGTTATTAAAAATGAATTGTGTTAAAAAATATTCACGACAAAAAAAATGTGATAGAGATTTTATTCAAAGTTTCTGACAGCTTATTTATGTTCAAAAGCGAGTAATTTAATAAAAAAACTAATTTGCTTGTGTTAACTTAAATTCACATAAAGACTTTAAGTTAAAAGTTAATAATTAATAAAAAAAGAATACACTAATTTCAAAGTCAAGCTGATAAAAAATAATTCGGTTAAAAATAAGTTTTTATATTTTCCGCCACAGAAATTCATATTTTAATACTTGAAATTATAAAAGATTAAATATTTGAGTAGTTAATTTAAAAAAAAAATACCCAACCAATCATGAATAATAATGACGCATACATTCCATAACATTAAATATTCAAATTTTGATTATAATATATACTAGGCTCTCGTAAGTCCATGATATTTTGATCACAACTGAAAATGAACTGTAAAAAGTTAGGTTTTAAGTTTTAACAATAGTAATTTTAACAAGTTAAATAATTTCACATAGCAGTTAGCAGTAAAAAATTAATTGACTCATAGAGTCGAAAAGTTTAAAAAAATAAACTCTTCGACTTAACTTTTTTTAGTTAATTATTGGTGGCGTCGCTTTGATAAGTGCACGTTTGTTAATTTTCTTTGTGAAGTTTAATCGTATTCGTTTCTATGCGTTTTATATTAGTATACCAGAACTTACGAGCCCCGATTATATAAAATGACAGCAAACTAAACCCGTATAACAGTAATGAATCATCACCCCCCCCCCACTCACTCGTCCATGTCGTCGTCCGCTTCCAGACTAACGGGCACCCGCCAGCCTTTGATCTGGTTCAGTTTCTGGTCGGCGATCGTTAGGTCCATTTCATTGATTTCCGGAACCCACACAATGAAGTGAGCCGTGCCCGTGTACGTTTCGTACTTGACGATGACGGTGGCATTGGACGAGCCTCTGATCTCCGAACCGTCCACGTAGACCGAGCTGCACGACGACGTGACCTGGGTCAAAAGGAAATCGTGTATAGATATACATATAAGAAGATTACCACCCACGGGAGGTGTTAGATACGACTGAATAATCGCATTGTATGTAGATTATTACTTTTAGCACGCTGTCGTCCTCGATCTGGCACACGGATTGCCGGGTCACGTCGGATATTTTGCCCGCGTAGCTGACCACGAACACTTTCATGGCATGCGATATCTGTTTTCCGGTCAACACAGCCGTGTTGATTATCTCCCAGTTCTGTGGAAAAATCATAAAAAAAAAAAAAATGTTAAACGAATGAAATTTGACGGACCTCTCGGTGTACCCGACCGACCCTACCCCTTTGACTTTGCTTTTTTACTCAGCGATGAATCCCACGGGTTTTGCGCGCTCGTATGCCTACGCAAAATTTCCACCCAAAATTTACCCACTTTCACGAGAATCTTAAATGTGTCTAACTAATCATGAATTTATGAGGTGGGTTTGAAAAATAACATTTTTTTAATAATATTGTTTAAATTCATAATATAACGAAGTACTAATTTTATGCATTTAGTTTTTACAAAAATGTGAATGCGACTTCACGACACTCAACCCTTTACTAGTTTTTATTGAGAGTTATATTACATTTTCAGTTTTTGGTAAGACATTGAATAGTTTCAACTGGCTTAAGACACCAAAATAAACGCTCGGTAGTACAACTCGATAACCAAAGCATGTCTAGAGTTTCAATAGACGTTACGACCATTCTTGTAAATACATAGTCATAAAGTGTAAGCGGAGAAAAATGTATTTGTATTAATATGTCATTATTTTTTAAATATCTCTGTAAACGTTGGAAAAAAATGACTGTCTAAATCGTCGCGGGGAGTAACAGGTGTAAATATTTATTGGGAAAGTCGTCTACTTATTTTTTTTTTTTTTTAAGAATTTAACGAATTGATTTTAAATAGAACGTTGAATTTGTCACAGGCTATTTACCGTACCGAATGATTATATCTCTTTTTCTAGAGTTTTAAAGTAATTTTACCAATTGACGGGGGAGAGGAAAAAAAATTCATAATAGTTTAAATATTATTACATTGGTCTCGGCCACTGAAAAAAACCGTACGATGAATATATAAATTAAAAATTGAACGCCACACGAAATTTTTTCCTCCACAGACTCCTATATAATAACAATGCAATAAAATACACAGTCCAAGTGTTCGCGTACAGTTTTTCCGGGACGTGGTTATACCGCGGGGAGTGCGCGCGTGACATTTCTCGTGAATAATTATTGTTTCACTCGGTCGCGCAATAATTAGACGGCCGTCCTCCCCGCAGCGAATCAGTCATAATATTATATAAATACGAGTACGTACGCGTAATATATTATTATTATATTTACCGCGTGGACCCGAATGTACGAGTCCGACTTATCAGATGCGCATTTCACGAGTGCGCGCGCGGGGACAGCACATTGGTGCGGGGTCCGACGATGACAAATTTCGCTTTTCAACGTGTAACCGGAAACGAATCGATCTGTCATTGCCATATAGTTCGAAATATATGTATATATATATATAAATATACTGCCACGCGTGGTGTGTGTAACGTATCGGTGTGCACGAGTGAGTGTGTGTTTTCGCGGCGTACACGTCGTGCGATAACAAAATAGAGTACATATTTTATACCGTCCCTTTGCCCGCCCCACGGCGACGGTGATTCATGATGTCGTAAACGGACGAAAGGGTCGGCGAGGAACGCGCACGCGGGTCGTGTTTACTGCTCTCCCGGGATTCCGAGAGCAGTGTAGGTATAGGCAGGCACAACGCGAGTATAATATACGTGCAGGCACATACGTATACACACAGGTAGGTTATATAGGCACGTATGTGTAATGTGTATACAGAGGTGTCTTCTTCCGACGAAGCACCTCGTTCGCGGGCGAAACTGTTGGACCTCAGACCGTGCACACACGAACAAAATCCCTTTTAATTGACTCGCCACGTGTGTACGTACCTACGGAGGCCAACGGGATAAAACGTAAAACGATGTGAGTGTGTGTGATGTCTGTACGTTTGTGTGTGCAGTGCCTGTCGGTCTCGATAAATTACACGCCGAACGTGAAAGTGTACGGTTTTCTTTTCGCTACATTACCCCGCAGCGCTTCAGTTCAGGGCCTCCGCACACAAGTGGATTGTACATTCGATGCCCCGGGATAAATAAACAATTGACGCCTCTAAAAAGGAGAGGTTACATTTTTTTTTTAGTGTAATTTTTAAAAAAAATTTACACTTAGTTTATGCAACACACACGTCAAAAACACATTTGACTAATAGTTCGTTAAGTTTTATTGAGAACTTTACTAGACCTAAATACAGAATAACAAGAAGTGCGCCTTTCATCACTCTGTTAACGTCGTAATATAGTTACAAAACATTCATCTTTCTAGATTTATTTGCGGTTAATATATATTTATTATTTTCGAAAATTAAAAACAGTGTGCTAAATTTTTTTGTTCAGAAATGTAAAATTTAAAAAAGACACTAAAACCAAAGAAATCTGACATCTTTAGATTCTATATCTCAAACAGCGTAGCTGGAAACGCGGCTTGGGCTCCTGCAGAATTCCACTGTCGGACTGTCGTTCGTTTGAAATTAGTGCAAAAATGTTTTGTAATCGCTGGGCGTTTACGACGACGACGGCCAATTTCTTATTGTTGTATATACGCGAGACGAAAAGGAAAAAAAAAATTAATAACAAAATAAACCTTTTCTACTGCGCCGGCACGACTGCGCGCGGCGCATACACACGCGGAATTTCGGTTAGTTTTTATTACCGCCACCGCTGCGGGTCTCTCTCCTTTGTGTTTTTCATCAATTGCATGTGTTATCGTGGGAAACTCGTCGACAACAGCTGTCATTTTATTATTAAACAGAGGAGGCCGCGACGCACACACGTCTCACGACTGTTTGGACGGGGGGCACCATGCACTCGCGGGGCACTTGGGATTCGTAAAAACGACGTCGACACGCGCGCCACGCGAATACACCACTGGCGGCGATTACGTTTCGAGTTTACGCGGTTAGACTTGATTAAATTTCAATCGGACGTGACCGATGTAATAATATTACGCGGTGTCGACGGGAGTCTGCGAAGGGGGAGGCATACGCGTGCGTATACGGGGTAAGTAAGGTGCACGCGGCACTCCGGCGGCATACAGCCGAGAAAATGAAGAAAGAACCGATAAATTAATCAAACCGAATGGCCGAATATTCTTTTTTTTGGAAAGAACTGTGTTAATCATTTTAAATTTTATTTTTTCTGTTTAAAAATATTTTTCGCGCTCGTTCGTTATCCTACGTTGTACGATGTAATTCGACATTTAAAATTAATTCAATGTTCACTAATAACATTTTTTACTTCTATTATGTTTTTGAACTTTTTAGTTTGTTATGGTTAAAACCCAGTACTGTAGAAACCGCGGTGCGAGCGGTCGGTGCGAGCGGTTCATTGCACCAGGGCCCCACTCATCAAATTCTTGTATGGGGCCCATACTTAATACTTAAAATCCCCCCAGATTTTTTGGAAGTTGCATAAGGATAATGCATTTGAGGAAAGAGGTATAAATCAGACAAATATCTAAACGTGTTTAGGTATTTGTCTCCTTCCCCAAAATGTTTATCCTATTGTCCTAATGACCTAATGTATTTCAGGATAAACGAAAATTTTGAAAAAAAAAAACAAAAATGCTGATAAATTATACAACCTAGAAATATGCAAAATAAAAATTGGAATTGGATTTAAATAGATGTAATTCAGATTTGATTCTGATCTAGCAACTTTTTATTTGATTCTATAAAAACATGAAAATTCAGAAATTTTTGAGTTCAACTGATATGTTTTGCTTTTTTATATGTTTGAAGTAAATAATACTGTAAAATAAGGGGCCCACAGATTTAATTTGCACTGGGGCCCATCTATTTCAAGCTACGGCGCTGGTTAAAACTTCAATTTTTAAAATTATAGGATCGAAATTTAATAAACAATATTTGAACAAGTATCAAGTTCGAGAAAAAATTGTTTGAATTTGGGTTTGAGCACGCGAAAACTTAAAATCTAATCTTACCAAGTTAAAATTAATAACTTACATCCCTTTATTTATATCACCCAACATATAATATTATATTGTATACTCGTACCTTGGATATGGGCAGCACGGCCTCGGTGTCGTCCTTGTGTATCTCGAACCGGGCGGAGATCTTGCGCTTGATGCCGTCCAGCACGCCGTTGACGCCGTCCAGATAGAGCATTTTGGTGGCCGCTCCGGACAACCGGATCGGTCTGCGCCGGCCCGCCGAGACGGCTGCCTGTCGCCGGTGGTGCTTGTATGCGGCCCGGTGACGGTCCGACTTGGGTACGCCGCCGCCGCCGCCGACTCCGGCCGCGGCCGACGTCCAGTTAGTCACGTTCCCGGCCGCTTCCATCACGTACTGCACAGTCCACACGACGCGGCCCTCCTCCCACACCTCCTCCGCGTCCGAGTCCACCTGGAGCAGCCACTGCAGCACCTCCTCGTACCGGGAATTGGGCCATGCGACGCCCGCCGCCGCAGGCAGTCCCTTGTGCACAGCGGTCACCGTGATCTGCGTGCCCTTCGGGTTCGACGTGTAGTTAATGGTCCATCGGTCCGGGTTGCTGTTCTCCGCGCTCAACACGCGCAGGCCGTTCTTGACTTTGGCTCTGTAACAAAATATATTATTTTATTGTTAAAATATATTAATAAATCAAAATATATTATAATTAGTAAGTAGAATATTATTATAATCAGGTCGAATACAATTATTATCGATGAATAAGCCGCGGAAGAGGAGGGGGTGGCAAGTTCGACTGACGTCACGGGGCAAATATTAACCACAATTTCGTTTTAAATCCCCAAGTGCCACCAAATTACGAAAAAAAAAAATGTGTTCCGAGCACAGTTCGTAATTTAAATAATATGTATACGGTATGTAAATAAAAGATCAAAAATGTTATGAGTCATCTACGATAACAAAATACACTAATAATGGTTAAACAACCATGGTTCGGTTATTTCAAACGGGCCAAAAAATTTAAATTTCTGGAAGTCAACAACGATAGAGAAAAATCGTGTACTATAAAAATGATCTAATTATTTTTTCATTTTTTAAAATATCGAATATTAATGTATTTGTCGAGTACAATAACAAATTAAAAATATGATTTCCTTGCGTCCTAAAAAATGTATCACGTGATTTATCACTCAGATGGATTTGCCATCGCGTGATAATTATTTACGAATGATTAAAGCAAAGCAAATATTTTGCACTTAGCTAATACTAATTTTTGACTATGATTTTTCTTGTCTTTTTATCAATTAATTTTTAACAGGTGTTAAAATTTTAGGGATTTGGAATTTTTGATTTTAACGATTTTCAACGACGGCAGTGAGTTTTTAATCCTCAACTATATATATGACCCGAACTATAATATAACGACAACGATTACGTATATATATAGGTAAATAATCGACGGGACATAAATGTGCGTTGAGGGAATTTTTTTTTTCTATATATTTATATATATATATATAGCATCAGCGTTTAACTCGGGCCCGCCCAAAGGGATCATAAATAATAACAGTAGGTGGTACTCGAAACGACAGTCGACGGTGTAGGGGCGTATAGTGGTTACTCGATAGATGCGAGCATTTGCCTTTTTTTTTTCCACCACTCGTTTGGCGCGCACACAATTTATATAGGTGTGCCGGTAATTCGACTAACCTACATAAACGGACCAAACTCGATTGCACGCATATAAAACAGTGACATTAGGGACGTACCACCTCGTCGTCGTGTCGTCAGAATTCTACCGAGAACCACTACCCCCCCCCCGGGTTAGTGCGCATTGCGATGGGTAAACGATTTGGCAAAATTTTGTTTTATTTTTTTTATAGTCGTTTATCTGTGTGTAATAGGTACCTTCACGAGAATTCACGAAAAAGATAACAATAAATGTAGCTTATCGATTTTACTGCACACGTGGTATATACTTACTGCGGTAAAAAGAGATCGCCTGAGAGAAATAAATGCTCGATCGATCGTCGTCGACAAAAACCTATCCACTGTTGTCCTAGTTTCATGTTTTGCCTGCTAGGTTGGAACTTGTTATATATATATATATATATATACTTAGGAAAATGAATTAATTGAACCATGTTTTAGAAAAATTTTTTACGGTAGAAAAATACAAGAAGAATCTTTTTATAAAATAAAATATTTTATAAGATTCTGATTGAAAGAATATAATTATTATACTTAAAAATGACTGGTTTCATATAAATTACACAATTATAATATAATATATATAAAACAATATTTGAGAATATTTGATTCATAAAACATACATACGATTGTCAATAAAGTTAGGTTAAATACTCATAATGTGAAGAGTTTATAATTTTATCAGGTAAAAACTTACAAAAAAAAACAAGATATTTCAAAAATTATACGTGTAACCTAAGAGAGATCAAACTTTTTTAAAATTGTTTACAATGTTTATTAAACTATTATATATTGCACTAGTACAACAACTATTGATAGATAACAAACTTTTATTGAGATATTCAAATTACTCTAATATAAATAAAAAATTTTACAGTTACAAATACAAGATACGATTGTATTTTAAGTATTAAACACTTGAACTTGGACCTTTAAAAAAATTTCGGAGGAGGTTACAAACCCTAAACCTCACCCCTAGTGTCGTCACTGCCCATGGTGCGAAGTATGTCCGGATTTTTTATTTCGCTTGTTTCACCGAAAATGTATTTTTTTAAAACTCATCAATTCTTTTTTTGTCAACACTTATTAAAATCAACGATTACACAATTTCGCACTATACTCGAAAAACATTCATCATCCCTGCTTTATATTTCATCTCTAACCATTTTAGTGTCACGACCCTCAAAATAGTTCAAAATACTAATTTTATTTTTTTATTAGATAAAATATTACAACCAGAAATTGTCATGTCAAAATTTAAAAAGTTTTGGCTTTTTTTGAAAAACGAATACAGAAGTTGAGTACAAAAGATATTGAAAATATTAATCCCATTCGCTACTTTTTATGTGTAAAAAGTTTTTCTTCCATGGTGGCATTAAAAACTTAATACTATACAGAAATAGTTTTTTATCACTAGAGTTTACATTTATTTGTTTCAAATGTGTACTCGCGAACAAACAAAACCATCTTATTTATTGATGCAAGAATAGTATTAATTTTTTTCTAAGTATGTATATTTTGTTCATTAATAAAACATAAATAAAAAAATTTTTTTCGTACATAAGAGTTTACTTATTACTAACAAACCCTTATGTTTTATAATACCGTGATTCCCAAGCTTAGTAACTAAGGGTTCCTATGTAAACTATTAGAATAAACTCTATGGGTTTATTTCTCGGATTTATATGTATTTACATATTTGAAACAAAAATATTATTTAGTATTTGATCGAATAAATTATGTACTTGAAAAATATTGGCAGTGATATTGGCATTTTCACAGAAAAAATAAAAAAAAATCAACCACGTAATAGTATGCCACGTGATGGGAAACAACGGTGAAATGTAGGACAAATATTGATTATATTTTATTTTCGTGTAGATACATATAAACACGGTTAGAAATGTCTAGAAAATACTTTATTGAATACGAAATTCAATGGGTCGTAAAAAGTAACCGGATTAGTGTTGTTTACAGTGAAAAATTGTCGGGTTACTCGTGTAGGGTTACTATATTCTGCTGAAATAAAGTATTATACGAGTCGTTACCATCACAACAAAAAGGTTGAGTGTTACGGTAACGCGCAATTTTCAAGGGTCGTATTGACGGTCGATTAGATTACCGGTATCATCTTGTTGTTGTCTTGCTATGGCCACATTTACAATATCGGAAGATTCCTAGTCAGTGTTTTCATTTATATCATTCTCAATTCGGTCTATCTACACATCGACAGATTTGCATTTATTATCATAATAACGATTCTCCTCGGTTGAATGAAAATAAATATTAGAGAGTTTGCGCGATTAATTTTTTAATTATGTTCGTAACCATTTGTTTTTGTTCAAAATACACAAAAAATCATATTATATTGTCCACAGAAATATTTAAGCACAAATTTGCACATGAAATGTAGAGAATTAGCAATTGAAAAGAAATCATCAACGTAAGTACATGGACTCAAGAGCGTCGAAAACATTTTAAAATATACCTTCGTACATATCATACATAACTAGTATAACAAGTTTTAGGACTAATTAAAAAAAAAATTCAAAAATGCTATTTTTTTTGCCTCAATTAAACTCAAAATTACCAGTTTTCTTAATTGTTATTTCAAATACAATTTTTACTAATCCAGTCAAATCCATCTAGATAAATTCGTCCATACTTTTATCAAAGTACACATTTTTTCTATATTAGATCTATTTTAAAAATAATTTACAATTAATTTTCAACGAACAATTTTTTATGCCAGCAAATTATTATTATTATTTATTTTTATACGTTAAACTTAATCACCTATTTACTATATTATTAATTAATGTCACAAAATAAAATAAACCATAAAGTATGCAAACAGTAAGTTGGTTTTGAAATATATTTAGAAAAACCTTATCTTATTTTTCATCTAGATAAATTACTTTTATTTTAGCATCATCTAGATACTTATTAACTAAGATATCTATTGTTATTTTTAAATAGATTTTTATGAAATAATTTTTATCGTAATTAAAATTTAAAAATATATTATTCGATCTCCATACTGATCATGACAAGCGGTTATTATCTACGTCAACAATATAATGTCAGTTTAGTTATTTTCTCTTTAAAGTTTGATTGTATAACAACTATGGAATTTATATAGAACGCGGATATGGGACTTTATTAATTGTTAAAAGTTGTTGAACTATACTTGGATGGCTTAATTTTCTTCTTTGAACAATAAGTACGGCTTAAACAACGAGTATAAAACTGGAGGCGATTGATGAGTCGCGAATTTCCGCTTTTCTCTTAATTTGGAGATTCGTATTTATTATTAAATGAAACCGACGAAAATGACATAATGAAATAACCGATCGACTGCCATCGTACGAACCCTATGGCTACAGTTACATTTCCAACCGCCCTCTTGCGGTGTATATATGTGATGCAAGCAGTACATAAGCAAACCGAAACAATACACAGTGTTATACAAGAAATTTTATTTTTCAACTACGTGGGCATACGCTAAATTTTTAACGTGCAAAGTCGACGAAAAGTCTGGTCTTTAAATGGGATTTAATAAATATTTTGAACGAGTTTACCCACTTACGTCCAGTTGACAGAAATTACTGTAAAACCATTACACGAACTGCGCTTAGAACCTAAAATGACACGAGAGTCACGGAGAAGGGGGAGGGATCGCCTTATCGTCATCCACCGGAAATACGTTCTGTTTACGCCTAGTACGTACCTGAGTATGAATCCTTTGATGTTCTGCTCCTTCGGTCCGGCGTCGAAGAACACTGGCACGTACGTGAACGACTTCGGGTAGAGCGGCATGGACGGCACCAGCGTCAACAGGTACGCGTCCGTCTTGAGTTCCTTGTACGGTCGTTGCGCGTGCTCCAGCGCGGCCTGTCCGACGTACGTGAACGGCTGCAGCTGCACGTCCGACTGACTGCACCGGTGGTCGGACTCGAGCAGCGCGTAGGATATCTGCACGTACCGCTGCGGCGTCTTGACCGGCTTGGTGTCCGGCGGGTTGAGCGGCGGCCACCACTTGGCCGGCAGCACCAGCCGGGCGGTGCACACGCCGTCCCGCGGGTCCGGCTTGCACGCCGCCGTCACCGGCCGGTCGGCGCCCTCGAACGTGGCCTTGGTCACGGCGCACAGTTTGCCGTACGACGAAGCGGCGCGCGGTCCGCCGGCGAACGACTTGTCCGCGGCGGACAGCGACGACGGGCCACCGCCACCACCGCCGGACGCCTGCGACGACGATCGGACCACGCTGTAACCGACGTGGAACAGCGTGCGCACCACCGGGCTCTCGCGGTACACGCGCCGCTGCACCAGATGCGCGGACACGTCCATGGACGATATGTCCACGACGGCCGCGGACATGGACGACGACGACGAGTCGCCGGCCGCGGACGAACCGTTGCCGCCGCCCGACATGCCGGCCGAGTTGGGATCGGGTATCAGGTACCGCGACGGCACCGTCTGCTTGGTGGAGAACGGGCCGTAGCTGGCCCGGATCGACGTCTGCGGCACGTCTTGTAAAACCGTGAACCGGTCCACGCTCAGTACGGCACCGCCACCATCATCGTCGCCTCCTTCGCCGCTCATTTGCTGCTGCATCTGCTGCTGCTGCTGTTGTTGACGACTATTCCCAGTGCCGCCGCCGATCGGATGACGGACGAAGAACCCTCCGTCCGGGTTGTCGAAATGCACTTCCACCGGAGTCACGAAACCTGGAGCAAAAATAATATAATTAAATATATTTAATAATTTGGGCTAAGACTTCAATGTAAAACGAATGTTTTCGGCAATGCCTTCAGACATTACACTCCAAGTACATAATATTCAATTCATGTGTAACAAACGCTTCAAAAGGGGAACTTCTGGTTAGATTTTCCATTTTTAAGCGTTTTCGGGATATTTATTTAGTATAGAAATTTCTAGTGGAAAACTCAAAATTACAAATATTATTTCAATTACCTATAGTTGGCTTGAATAGGATTTCGGTAATCTTCATTGTACCAAACGCCAGTCATTCTATTATATTTTATAATTGGAGTTAGGATTTCAAAGCTAAGTGAATATCTTCAAATGTTTTAAGACAATAAATTGGACAAACTTAATTTGTATCAGATTACAGATACTTCAAAAGAGGAACTTTACATTTTTCATTGTTTTAATATCTGCAAACTATTTTTATAGAGCGTTATTTAGGTTAATGGAATTTTTTGATAGTTTTTAAGGCATTTAAATCCAGTTTTCGTAACGCATATATAACTAACAATTCCTTTCTAAGCATAATGCTCGTGTGGTGGAGCCATTGGGATACCAATGGGTGGGTATACAATGTGCATTGATACATATATCAATGCACATATTTCAATTAGGTATTTAAGCTTATACAAATAATACTTCACAATTTAGCATTTCATAGTTGATACATGAGCAGTAGACACATAATATTAATATGCATTTACGTTTTATTTTCTTAAATCATAACCATTCGATAAATAATATTTATTTAAGTGAGTTTTTTTGAAGTTTATTAATATGGAGATAAATTTGACGTGTAAAGTAATGGTATGAAGTGAAGTAGTAGAATAGAAAAATTAGTTTTGCGTGTAAAACTTATTTTTGCAATTTTTCTTTTGCCAATTTTAGATTCTATTATCGTATCAGGAAAGGGGAAATTGAACAAAATTAGGGGTGGTTTGATTTATTTCCGTTCCCCTTACTCGTTTCCTAAATTACGCAACCGCGTTGAGTGTTTATAAAATCGAGGAAATGACATTCAGGTCGTATAAAACATAGTTTAACCTATATAAAGTACAGTAACGAGGAGGCGACCGTCTCGTTAAAGATTTTTTCGTCGCTGTTGTTATTTTACTGTTCAAAAAACACATAATCTCTATGCGTAGTATTCGGCGTTGTACGAGACTCGGTTGACGACGCCAAATAGTACTATCAAGCACCCACGCTGGCGATGTGCACGTGTGTATGAGCGTTTCACGCAGTAATGGCCGTCTAACGACTTTAGACCCGCGAAATGTACATCATAATACTCGCGCGTTATACCTATAGCTGCGCATTGATCCTGTTTAATGACTGGCATAAAACTCGACGATTCAATATTTTATGAAACGCTTTACGAGTATTTAATATTTAAACTCGACACTCGAGATGACGCGCATAACGATTTTATAAACGGTTATACATATTTTTATTATTGTATATTAAGCGCGTGTAGTCTTTTGACAGAATAATAATAAAAATTTCATATTTTTAAAAAAGAAACCTTCGAATGGAGATATTTGCTTCGCACATTTTTTTTGAAAATCATACGTGAATTCTGTCTGCAGTGTTTGTTGAAGGTATTTTGTTGCACGTTTCATAAAAATGTTACGAAAACTGAATTATAAGTTTTAATTAGAAAAAAAAAAACAATATAAAAACGTGTTTGCCTAAATAAATATAATATTATACAGGAATATTGGCAAAACATGTCAAAAATTTCTGAAGGTGATTATAAAAAAACAAATCACACAAAACCTAGCAGTTCGATTCTCAATAGCAAAAATCGTAAATTGAATTTAAAAAAAAATTATACGTCTTGTGGCGGACGACTGATTAGTTACAAAGTTTATTGGAAATAATTTTAGACACTCAAAATTTGTTTTTAAAGGAATCTTAGTATGAGCTTTCCTCTCATGTATTCAGTTTTTTTCGACCACTAAAACTAGCACGATAACATGTTTTTTTTTTAAAGAGAAACATTAACCGAAAACTAAAATATACTGTTGAAAATCGGATTGGAGTTCGTATATGAAAATTGTTAATACATTTGAAGAGTTGAATCACCTCCGAAATCGTCTAAGAAGTCTTTCGGCACTCGGATCGTTTCTGGAGTGTCACAAACGGGAGAATACAAATTCGATTAGGTCCCGACCGCGCGTCTCCTCTCGAAGTGATTACAATAAAACGCTTAATGACACTGCACAACAAACGCGATCGTCGAACGGGTTTTGAAAACTTGTGCGCGAAAATAAATCGAAAATCCCAAAGTTTGAGCATTAACGCGGCGGCGGAGTCTTTGGAGACCGCGCGGCGGTCGAAAACTTGCGGTTTAATTTGACGTTTAATTTTCACGCGACCTCAGTGCCGCAATACAGACGGCTGTCGCGTATAGTTTCGGAAGAAGAGAATGAGAGAGAGAGAGAGAGAGAGAGAGAAAATAAAATAAACGTGATTTTTGCCCTACGCGAAAAAACCACAGCACATACAGTCGGAATACACAAATGCATAATATATAGCGCGGCGGGCGTTGCTAATTTAAAAACTATGCACGCCCGCGGTCCACGGACTAGCGATAAAGTTTCCGGTCAAAAAGTTCGGACACGGACCGCCTGCTTCACACCGACTCGGTATACGCACGGTGGTCGCGAACAGTCCACTATATAGGGTTTACAAAATTAACTATTAACTGTGTGTATCCATTTCGAACGAAAAGCACGTCCGGACGTAAAACTTCGTCGCCTGCACGACCTGCCCGCCGTCCATACAGGGTGTCTATAATAAAATACTCTAGCAGGTGATTCGAAATTCAAAAATTCAATATTACATTCCTCCTAATATTCTAAATTTCTGTACCTATAGCCAATACGATCGTCAATGTTGTTAGAGTTTCACTACGATTTCGTGGAATTAATTTTTTGAATATTTTATGAAACATTTCGCTGAAGAGAAAAGTAAATATTGATTTTGAAATACGAAAACAAAATACACAATAGTTTACAATACATTCGTTATGACAGGATGTATGCAGCAAAAACGTGTTTATTTTGTGTTCATAAAATTATTATCTACGTCATAGAACAAAGTCGAAAAATATTTAAATCGTCAGCATATTTTGTATTATGTTTTTGATAAATAAAGGAATATAAATTTTTTACTCCTTCAATAAAATATTTTTAAAAGGATAAGATTTTTAATTTCAAAATATTTCAGAATTTAATTTCAAGGAAAATATTTCACACACAAAATCCTAGATTATTGTTAACTTAATTCAGTTTTCCCGCAGAATATTATTTTTCTTCATCAAAACACTACGTATCTGAAAAAATGTTGAAAATGTTAAAGAAATACCACACTAGAGAGTTGGAAAGCTTATTTGAATTCCTTTTAAAAGTATTTTCTCGATGAATCAAATTATATCAAGTACGCCTTGTATCAGTACAATCACAAAATTCAATTCTATCAATTGTCAATTTCATCAAAATTTCAATTGCGTTTCGCGGGGGCGGATGGGATTGATGTCATATGGAAAATGTTATTGCGTTTGAAGTGTCGAATCGTTTTCTGAATTTTTTTTTACGTCTTTCGTCAGTCACTCTGTAGTACGCACGTGTGTGCACACCGTTGTTAATAAACATTTGGGGATATTATATATTGTTGAGAACAAAACCGGGAAAAAGAACGACGTTGAAAAGTTTCAGCTGCATACGTGGATCGGCATAATAAAAACGGTGCGGTGCGAATAGTACATATTATTATATGGTATTGAAAAATCGACTGCCACCCTCAAGTAAGTCTTTGTATAAATATCACGTGTTACGAGGCACGTAGGGTACAAATGTTATTCGAAAACTTTTCAAAAGTCGGTCGCAAAATTAAAGGAACGTATGCGTTTCGTCCGAGTTCACAATATGCACGCGCGTTGTTATTAATCACGTGGGTACCTACGACGCGGCTCTATAATATAATATATGCAATGTAACGTACACAGAGTGCTCATTAAAAAAAAAAAAAAAACGACACAGTTTCGACTATTATTTAAGCAGAATTACGACCATAATATTATTAACGCAAGTATATTAATATTCTGAAAGGGTAACTTATCTTATGTTTTATTTCATAATATTTAGTTAGCTTTAAAATGTGCACCGTGTTTTTACACATGTAATATAATTTAGTTCTCCAACGACCAAAAACAGTCTCAGATAAAGCTGTGAAAGGAATGTTGAGAGAACGAAAAACTGGAATAATAAACCAAAAATCAATGTGAAAACCTAAGGATTTCAATTTATTTTATTAGGAGCTCAAGTATGGTCTTCTCGAAATACAAATGGTTAAATTGTGTCGACTTGTTTAAGTTTTTGCTGATAATCGAAATTGCGTACGGTACAAGTGAATTCAAAGAAAAAATTACACGAAATCGCATGGAAATTTGAAAAATCCGAGAGGCTTGTCGATCAATAAGTTTTCGTTTTAGATCTATGGAAAATGATTGGAAAAAAGATATGATCCATCCAAACCGGGTATTTAAAAAATGTGTGTTGGCGTTTCAAAAAATGAGAGTTATATATTGCGCTCGTGCACGCTGAAAAATTACACACGCTTGAGAGTCGCCGAAAGATGAAGGATAAAATGTGTATACAGCGGTATTCCCTACAGGTTCTTGCAAAAACCTCATTTTAATCCGAGGTCACTGGACAGAAATATTTTTCGTGTTACCTTTAAAAGGAAACATACCGCGTATTATATACCTACATTCAACCCATGTGTAATAATCGTGTCATCTAGACGCGAGTGTAAAATATATATATATATGTGTATTTATACGTACGGGAGCGGTCAAATAATAATTAAAGTTTTCGGCGCTCTCCTCGGAATTACTAGACCGTATTAATTTCGAACCGGACTTTTCATATAAAACGCATGGCAGCTCGATATGCGCTTCTATATATGTATAACATCCGAATGTATCCAATATAATATCCGATGTACACTTTTTGATTCACATATTAAGTATACTCGCAGTGGTGGGCGTATCGAATAAAATTTACGTTCAATTTTAAATTAAACACATTTTCGATAAATATAAAAGTCCAGGGCCTATTTTTGTGTGTTTATAAACTCACGCACAATGCTTAGTGGGTGAATTTTTGTGTGTGCAGTAATGTTGGTGGCCAACTTGGTGGATATTTTGACACGGAAGTAAAAAAAGACTGAAGCACAGTGTGTTTTTGACCATTGTCTATAACCGTACAAGGTAACTGAAATATTCTACCATCTTCCTTTTTTAACCTGTCTAATTGTGTTCCTTGTCCCTTTCATCTCCATTATTATCCCTTATTGGCAAAAGGATAATACTGTATAATGTGTAACAGCAAAATAAAATAACATAGTCTCTGTATGACGTCGTCACGTTTCGAGTCACTAGCAGTAGTAGTGACCAGTGGAATTCGTCGACAGCAGTGAATAATATAGTTTAATCAGATATTAGATCTTTACGCTACGCGCGTGAACGGTTTTAATTTTAAATCTCGTCGAACACTTTTTCAACGACGACTACGACGACGTTTAATTTATTTCAAACGGATTTTATAGTACATAAAAAAAAAAAAAAATGCTCGTCGTATACGTATATACACTACGTACACACGTGTAATCACGGGAAGCGGGCGATTCGTGCCTAATTAAAATTTTAATCACTATTCCCTATCCGCTAGAGTCGACACCGCATAACAACGGCCTATACAAGCAGCAGACGCGAATGGCGAATACACGATATTGTTTCGCGGCGTTTAAAAATTAATATTTCAAACCACCACCGCCGTATACCAATTTTAAAATTAAACAACACTGTCCGTTAATCCGTTTACGCGTTTAGGAAAACATTACGCGGCGGAATCCGGTAAATATTTTACGGCTCGCCCCACTCAAAAATCCCTCGTTATTATTATTATTATTATTCTTTTTTATTTCCGCGGATTATTTCCACTTAACCCCCCGGCGAGCGGCGCCCGCCTCGTTCATTCGAATTGTTCCGCGGGGTTTTGTAAATAAATATTTCAGAGTTTCAATTCCACCGCACAGGTGTACCTTGTGTGTACTTTTCATGATAATATAATATTACTGCGATCATCGGCACTGTGAGCGAATACTTTTCGTCGCGACGAACGACAGAAAGCATTAATTATTATTATTATTATTACAATAAAATTATAATATTTCACCGTGATCGATATTCCATGTCACCAGCGAGCGGAAAAAATCTATTCTGTATACAAAACACCTGCATATACGTATCATGCTCGGTTGTTTATATTAATGCAATAACAAGAGACCGAATATACGCGCGCGCGTTTTGTTATTTAAACGATTTAATCGCGCATAATATACAACATAATTATTATTCCAAAACGAGTTATCCTCACATAATAGTCTCATGTTATGTAATTAATTTAACATCAATGTTATTATGTAAAATTCTGGTTTCCGTGATTAACGTTGCCGGAAAAAACTGGTTTTCAAAAAAGTCGACGTACGGATATGGGCTCTGAATGATTTTATATGTTTTTCGCATATGAATATAAAATGTACCTCTGATATTTCATTTAGATATCTTTACTATATTGTCCGCGTGAACATTCCTATTGGCGCGTGAGCGTATAATAAATGCATTAGGCCCATTAGGCATCGAATTCAACGACGACGCTGGAAATCCGCATAGACTGCAGCACATGATACCGGTGGTTATAATATTATCTATCTTTAGATTAGGTATGAATTTGAAATGAGAATTTTTTTATCGCATCTTATCATCTTCAGAACAACTCATGTAATCGCAATGTTGATGGGTTTTTTTTTTTTTTAATTTGAAGGGTAAAATACGGAGCAGATTTTAGATTTGATTTGATTTTGATATTTTTACTACCAATAGAGATATCAACATTATCAAAAATAATACCAAAATGCGCTTCACTGCCCACAACCATGTGCATATTTTATTTGTAGTTTTACGCTATATAACTTTGAATAATAAATACTATGACAGCTGATCGATTCTATAATTGATTAGGTACATTGTTTACCCTGAAAAAAAAATCATATCGCGATAAAATAAATAAGTCCGGAGATAACCTGGGACAAAAATTTTCATTTCACATTTATATATGTATTCCTATTATATATGTATTATATTATATATGTATTTATATATAATATTCTATAAAACAAAATATTTTAATTTTTTTCATTGAGCAAATAAATGTTTTTACAGAAAGTAAAATATGTATTTTTATCATATATTTTATTTTAATGAGCTTCTTAGGATCTGGTTATACTGATGTAAGATCTACATAGAGTAATTGCTTAAGATGATCTTTAGTTAAATTTGATTATTTTCACTGTCGAATTAAGTGATTCCCAAGAATATGTTATTCCAAAAATTGATTTTAGATTCTGTGAACAGTTATTAATGGTTATATTTGGGTTCTCCAAAATAGGGACATGCTTTAACGCTTACAAAATTCCAAAAAAGAGTAACGATTCTTTTTAAACTTTTTAAAGCCATCTTCTCCTAATAATTCTAAAATTTATATTCCACGAGTTGTCTTAAGTGTTACAATAGGATTTGATAATACTGGACATCCGTTTTCAATGAGATTAACTAAAAACGGAACATATAAAAGATTTTTTTTGACTGTTGACATAATCGTATTTATCCGCGTAGCTCGTTAACATATTCATGTCGGTTGCAGCAGGTTGGATCGTATTATAATTTAAGCAGTTTTTGTAGCTATACTCTGCAGCTATACGTGGGTGTAGAACAAGATCGAAACGTATTAGAATACGATTTTTTTTTAGTCCGATTCTCGCGAGTACGCAACATATAAGGCGCGCGAGACGGTTTTCGAAATTATACACGGGGTGGTTCTGTAATACCGACCAAGCTGAGGATTTACATCCAGAATTCGTATACTTGGAACAAAACTGTACGACGACGATGAGACTATATGCGACGGAGCAAATACGTGCGGCGAATACATATTTTATAATTTTTTATCCGATGGAGTTTTCTCGAGCAACGGAAATAGACGTTCCCGATCGCCTTTGTACGCGAGGCGAGATGAAATTATATATAAAAAAGAAAAAAAAAGGGAAGAAGAAAAATTCGATTTTTATCTGCAATTTGTCGCCGTGAGGTCCCGTCGACGCCGTTGGTCGTTTCGAGTGTCCACAGAATGTCCGCGCGACGACGTTGAAAATTTGCGGTGTCGCCGAGTGCTTTTTGCTTTGATGAATTTTCGGTAGTAAAAAACAACGTGGGTTTAACAATGGCTGGCGCGCGTGAAAAGTTGTAATTTATACCGCAGTTCAAACTTTTTTAATAACACGTTTACTGCCGCCGCAGGCCGAGAAAGAAACGCGTCGTAGTCGCGCGTGCGCACGCAAAAAAAAAAAAAAAAACAAAAATAATAAAAATATGAAAAGTGTAATATTTATTTATGCGTCCGTACGGCCCTGTGTCCGGCGTACCTATACAAAGACCAACTGTGAAAAATGTAAATTTTCAAGCCTCCGTCGTGCCCTAACACGGATGCTCTCGTGTAGAAAAAAACCGTGAACGTACGTCATAGTGTACTGCTAGCAGGTACTCGGGGCGCGTCATGTCTGTTATATTATTGGAAAATGGGATGATAATGAATGCGGGCAAAACGGTTCGCGGCGCGAGTAATATACATTTAAATATATTTTTTCCGTATGCATAGGAAATATGAAAAAAAAAAAATCGAATACAATATTATCGTTCGCGGAATCCCTCGCGCGCGCAAACTACAATATCGAATATTGTACATAATATTACGTACAAGCTGCGGCGGTGGCGACGATGTTATTGGGATACAGAAAATTCGAATAATACGCGCTAGCAACGCGGCATATACAGGAGGGGGGCGGGGAGGAGGAGGAGAGGACACGAAATGCGAAGAGCAAACAGCCGTAGGCCGATTAGCGTTATTATTACGTTTTGTCTGCTATTCACGATTGTTTTTTAGTTTGAATTTTTGCGCCGCCAGGAAAATAAAAAATTAAATAATAATAAGAGTAAAATAACATTAGCATATTACATTAAAATATCGGTATAAACGGGAAAGAAAAAAAAAAATTCGAATAAATATATTTGGATTATAAAACGAAACGCACGCATACATAATATATATATATATATAGTAGGTATGGTCGAAATAAATAAAATAAATGCACCGTCAGGTCGAACAAGAAGGGGTTACACATGTGCCGAAGGCGCAAACAGGTGTTGTCGACCGAGAGAGCGGCAGCAAAGCATTCATACGCGTTATTATATACGTATATACTTAATCCCGATATGTATTATACACTTACATGTGAGCGAGTGTGTGTGTGTATAATAAGCGTCGGTTTCCGATTTCGGGATTTAATATTAATCGATAACCGCGACTGCAACGGATATTATACGAATATAGTGATATCTAAGATGGGCGATGAGCCTCGAGTGCAACGCCTCATCGCGTCCGTCCTAAATCAGAAGGGGACACGAGATGTATGAGTGGGTGCGAAATCACATCTAGGACCAGTGTACAAAACGCGCCTCCGCTCGTCGAGTGCGACTGAATTTTGTTCATGTGGTCTAGTAAATTTTCAAAATGCATGTTATATGACGTTCAGGTACCGGCATGACCCCTGCACCAGCAGTACGCACAGCATACGCAGACCGAGGGGGATGAAATTAGACATAAAAAAAAAAAAAAAATGAATAGGGGACTTAACAATAAAATGTCGGGCTCGAAAAAGAAAAAAAAATAATCGTATAAAATCGACGACACGCATTCCACCGGAGGCAGCACACAGAGGAGAAATACTCAATAGAATATTATTATACATAATAATATACACTGTACAGCGTCACACGTATATAAACCGCGCTGCGACAGACTGTATTATAATATATACGCACGGAATATTATAATATAGTGACTACCCTGCGCAGAGGACAATGGCACCAGTACATATACTGCTTGTATATGTAGAAATAGGTACTATTAAAATATACACGTGCGTACGTATACAATTCATACGTACATGAAATAAACAGTAGTGTCTAGAGGGTACACCAAACTAAAAAGATGTAAATCCAGATCTGACGACAAAACGTTTGCGTACACACGTTACAATAATAATTATTATAAAAATAATACTAGTACTCTATGGATATACGCTTGCAAAAAAATCACCGTCACTAAAATACCATCCGAAATTATTAATAATTATAAGTATTTTTTTCGCCTATATTTATTGAATGTGTAAGATTAAAATATAGAGTAATTCACAGTCTTTATGCATAAAAATACAAAGTTATAACATATAGAGCTCGAATGTGACGACATGAGGGACTGTCTTCTAACATTTCTTCAATTATCATTCATAATTTGAAATAATTTGTAGAAATATAAGTAAACCTCATGTTTCATAATTTTTCCAAATGTGTCGAGAACAGTTTCAAGGGGATTAAATATTATTAAGGTGGGTACCTTAATAATATTTAATACCCATACAATTATTTACTAAAATACATCGCATTCATGCGTGTGCAGGAGAAGGGAGCCCTGTCACGTTGTGGATAAATACCACTCCGGGGTTTAAGCGCGCGTCGCTGGAATTATTCGACAGACATTTTCGTTTCGTTTTTCATTTTTTTTTTTTTTTTTTTTTTCCAAGAGGTTTGAACGAATAACGCTTCTATCCAAACACCTCCGTCATGAATATTACGAGCGAGCAAATCGAATCGTATTATAAAAAAAAAAAAAAAAAAAAAACTATAAGCACACACGTACATATAAGTAGAATAAAATATTATATGTGTGCCAAACGATTCTAGTATTAATGTCGTTGCATTACCAATATACATATTATATTATTGAATATATTATTGTGATACTTTATATTAATATAGTTTTTTGTATTTTTCTACGAGATTGAATACATTTATATTAATATATCCTCTACCAAAGAAAATCCATATCATAACAGTACAATTTACACGTACACAAAAAAAATGCGCCATATACACACGGTCGACGATATTTCAAATTGTCTCGGATGCTTATTTTTTATCTCATTACCGTCGTGCGTATTCGTTTTTACGAGTTCCCGTATTCTCGTACGTTATTATTTATTTATTTTTTTAATAAAAAAAAAAAAGCGATTTCCATTGTATAAATAATAATATCTTTGTGATGTTGAATTATTGTAGCGAAGGCTGACTATGCATATACATAGCTGCTACTCGAGTCGCATGAAGATTTAATGAATTTTTGCGATTAAAACATTTATCACGGGGGACGAATGAAAAAATAACACTATACTCTCCCGAACAATAACTTAATAATTTTTGTTACAAAATAATAATAACGTCTCTTGGTCTTGTACGTTTTTTTTTTTTTTTTTTTTTGCCTCTTCCAGAATGTGATCTCATTATTATTAACGAGCGTTTTAATACGAATAATTTTTCTCGTAGAATATAATTTAGTATCCATTAATTATTTAAACTGTTCGTCGTGGATAATAATTACCGACTTGGGAACAACGGCAATAAATGTGGCGCGGTAAGTTTAAGACTTGTATATTGTACACATTTTTGGACGACGTTCAAATGGAATGAAAAGCGAGCGACAAAGAAAGAGAGAGAAAGACAACCACCAAATGGGTATCGTGTGTCTCCGCGTTGAGACGAATCCGACTCTACATTATATGCATTTACAAAAATAACAAAAAAAAATCTCGGTAAATATAATATTATGATAATAATATTAATAATAATAATAATGTGTGTGATTTATGTACGGTACATAGTCGTTAAGCACGTGAGCCGGTGTAACTGAGAAAATTTATTTCAGTGATATTTATCCCCCCCTCCTCGATAAAATTTTACTACCAAATTTTAACCTTCCGGCAAAATCTATCATGGATAAAATTTCATTAGGGAAGTTTTACCTGGGAGGGGTGAAGGGTAAAATATATCTAGAGAAATTTTACCGGGAGGGTGAAATATCATCAAGGTAAATTTTCGCAGTTACACCTGTAATGAAGCAAATCGATCGTTTTGGAAAGAAAGAAGCTGTATAAACTGAGGTCCATCGATTCGCGTTTGTGTAAGTAGTGATTTTACTACAAAATTACTAAAAAAACTACTGATTACTTGTAAAAAGCGTTTTCGGTGTTTAAACGATTTTTTTCAAAAAAATTTAAAATACAGACACAGATGGCTCTATAAAGTGCGTTTTACACAATTCAGGAGGATAGCGAAAGAAATTTTACTGAAACGACAAATAGTTTGAAATTCGGCGATTAGTCGCTGTCAAAACGTCAACCGTATTCTATCCGAAAAAAAATGTATTTCTACGGAACTCAAGACACCAAAAGTACAAAAAGTAAATATCAAAATGGTAATCTAACATCATATACGAAGTTCTGTTTTCATTAATCATATCGTGTGATTGATTTCATGACCTCAAACCAATAGCGGCCGTTATAAGATCAATCTGAGCAGCTGCATCACTTTTAGCTAGTTTTTATGTCATCTTGTCCACTAGTACTGTCGATCTTCAAAAGAGCAAATTAAGCAAAAGTGAAAGACATAAAAACGAAAAATCATCTTCGATTCCATATCAAAACTGTGACTAAATATCGCGTGGTAACGTTCGCATGGATATAAAAATATTCTTTGACGCTTTACTACGAATTATAATAATAAAGCAAAAGACGTCTTTGGGGAAACTTATGTACATAACTCTTTGATGTACGCGAAATTCGACGAAATTTTTTAAAACAATATTTTTCGTAGTCATCCGATTAAACGGTGGTTTTTATTTATTATTTTTATTCTTCTCTTTTATTCTTATTTCTGAGGGTTCTTCCACGATAACGAACGACGACTACCGCTTGTCCTTAGGCAAGGGCGTCTATAGAACAAATTTCAGAGGGGGGAGGGAGCACAAATTCAGTCAGTGTTGCAATTACAGATATATATATATTATATTAATTACACACAATAAGATAAAAATTGGTGACAATGGTGATTAATATAATCACGTTATAGACTTTTATTACAGGTACACACGCGTTACATAAAAATAACCCGAATTTTTAATAAAATCTCGTTCAAGCATAACTTTTGATATTTTCCAAGGGGGGGGGCATATTACCGTCCCCCCTTAACCTCCAATGACCATCCGCGGCTTGAGGCTTAAGGCAAACATTTGTTTAGGAGAGAAAAAAAAATATTAACCACCGACGTCCTTCGCTCACGTTACAAGATGATAGTCTTCGGAGAAACTGAGTGAAAGCGTACAAAAATAATACGCGAAATTTATTGTCAAACAGTGCGTTTCCGCGGAACAATATTTCCCGTCTCGTCCGGTTAGGTGGAGGTTTTTATTTGTCTCTCTCTCTCTCTCCCTCTAGATCTTTCTCTCTCCCTCTCTGTCTCTCACATCCCTCTCAACGTCTCTCCTTCTCATTCCTACTCAATCTCTCTGTCAATCTGTCTCTCTCTCTCTCTCTCTCTCTCTAACTCCGTCCGCGCGTTCTTCCGCGAAAACACCGACACGGACCGCCTACGAGACGCGTACCACGCCACCGCCGTCAACGCGCGATCGTAACGACGACGACGACAACGACGGCGGCGGCAGTTCGGAGACCGTCGGCGCCGCCACTGGCGTCTACCCTTAGCGAAAAATCAATACACCGACGTGTACACCACACCGGAGTACGGTGTACACGCACGCACACCCACACAGACACATCTCACAGACGTATAGTGCGGCCAAAAGTATATATATTTACCTTTTTTTTAAAACCTCACCTTGCGCCCCTCCGGCGGGGCACGACGACCGCCACCACCACCTCTACTGCGCCGCCTCGCGGCCCGGTGTCCGTGACAGCGTCGCGAGGTGAGGTCGGGGTAAACGGAAAAAAAAGCGAAAAAAGTGGCGTGCGTGTAGTGTGGGCGGCGTCCGTCGCCGTTGTCGCCAAGACGACAAATAATAACGACGATTATATACCGTAGGAAATAAAAACCAAAAATACAAAAAGCTTTTGACGACGGGGACGACGTATAGTAGAGTAGACGATGTCAGCGCGGAGATGACACTCTCGGGATCGTTTCCCGGGAAGAGGAATATTCCCGGAAACTTTCGAATAAATAATACAAGGAACGAAAATTCCCGAGAACGTCAGAAATAGAATATAAAAACCGAAAACATATTTCAGTTATTATTATTATTATTTTTTGTTTTGTTATTATATACAGTCGTATCTTTCGAATTACGTATTATTTATGTAATCATAAAATAATATTATTTTTTTACAACATTTGTAAGTACACCATATATAGTTTACTGATTAATAATAAAGGTGCAATTAACATTTTTAGCAATTACAACGAGTATTTCTTTCAAAGTAGGAATCCATCTACTAAAAACCTTGTTAAGTAGATTTTATAGATTCTGAGTGGAATGGAAAAAATTATTGAAATTCATTCGATTTTTTTTTTTTTTTTATTATTATACTCACAGAAATATCCAATTATCTTATACAAACACTATAAAATATAAAGCAAAATTTCATCCAGATTTTTTTTTTTTTTTTTTTGACGATTCCTGAGAACTTTCGAGTGTTCTTGGTAATAACTATTCATCACTAAATGTAAGTCGTCACCACTCCGATTGATTGTAGGGTCAATAACGCAAAATATACCAAAAGTGGGCTGTTACGAAAGCTATATCGTCAAACTATAATAATATATAATTTGTATTATGATCGTAGTATTATAGTAGATTTCGTTAAATAATAATATATTGTAATGTGTGTTTGCGAGGCTATAATTTCGGTTTTATTTTCATCCCTTACTACGGCAATTACAAGGAATTAAATGCTTTAATGCGCGTTGTGTGACGAAGGCGCTGGTAATACGACTGATAATCCGCGGAGAGGATTGCGTGACAAATACAAACGACACGCGTTTTCCTCCGCATACGTATTATTATATTTTATATACGCTGCACGCGTATAACCATATAATAATAATATTATGATCTCTCATCTGAACGAATATTTTAATAACGAACCGACTGCGGCGAGCTGTCCATTTTTTTTCCCCTTAAAAATAAATTATTATTAGTTTTTTCTCCGCGCGCTTGCACGGGCTTTCAAAACATCACAAAATATTAGTATTAGTTGTTGTCGGTGTTTGTTGCGCGTTAAGAGTAGTAGTAAAAAAAAAAAAAAAAACTTCACGTTATTACATTCACCACAGCCGACAGTTCGTTTCTTTTCAACGGAGCTATTCAATTTATCAGCATAATCGCTGACATTGGTGAGCTACTTTTCTGTTATTTTTTTTTTCAACAAATCTCACTAGACATTTGTTTCGTCACTTTGAAAATTCGCAGTGGCCGCTTAGTGCGCGAACGAACTTTTTAATTTTTTTTTTGTATAATTTCGAGACTGACCGCTAGTTATCTTCCACGGGTGTTTTATCCGGCACGAGTATAAATTATAAAAACGCGATTTTTTCGTACTGATAAGAAACGGAATCATCATCATCACGAATAAAATAAATAAATAAATAAAAAACTAGTTTCTTAACTAGTTTTTTAGACTTGAATACATATATATATATATATATATATACAATTCCTCGGAACATAATATCAGATGTCTGACATTTCGTTTGTGCGCGTACGATCCTCCGGGGAATCTTTGATGGAAAAAAAAAAAAGAACCGGCCACTATATTATACGCGAAGGTATGTATAATGCAGTATAAGCACATAACCGACGATTGCTGCTGTGTAGGCTGCTATACCACCGATGATAGGCCGTGGCCGCGTAATAATCTCGGTGTATAGCTATAAGGAAGCAGACTTTTAATATTCAAAAAACCGTTATCATCGCGAGCAGATGTTATTCGTTCGTCTAGTATACCGATGACGGCGAGACAAGAAGGCACGACGGATCTCTGCAGCCACGTACACTATTCCGAGTGCATAAAATATTCCTCTGCGGACGACGACCGAGTTTATCAGCGTCCGTTTTGTGCGAACAACTACAATGCGCAGTCCGGCACGTGTTCAGATTAACCAGCAAACACGATTATCGCTGGGTACTGGATTTTTAATTTAATTATTTGTATGAAAATTAACGAGATTTATGAATACGTTCTGAACGTAACCGAAAAAATGGCCATCGTAACGAGGTGTTTTCACCACTACGGGGGAAGGGGATATTTAAGCACCCCTCAGGCTCAACATTTCCGAGCACAAAAAAAATTTGGTATTTTATTTACGATCTTTTGTTATTGTATGAACATAAATAAACATTTACCAATCGATACGCCATAAACGCGTCCAAACTAATATATAAATAAAAAGAGAAACCGGAAGTCGGACCAAAAATGCGATCGAAACTCGGAACGTGGTTTAAATTAACATTAATGTAAAATTTCTATGTTTATCCGCGGGTTAACGTTATGATTTTATTATTGATACTTATATTCGCTGTTATTGTAATTTGTTTATACGTATAATAATCGATATAAATAATCAGAAAAATAAAAATAATTAATTTCTCGAAGAACAAATCATTTTTACACAATATAAAATGTTCATTAAAAATATTAAAAGGGCGTGGGCGTGTGAAGGAAGCCTCTCTACTTCATAAACGTTTTTTTAAGTTCAGTACACCAATAATTTTATCTCCAGTCAGGAGCGCGCGAGGTCGAGAAAGCAGAACACTATAATTTCGAGACGACGACGACGGGGGGTGGCGATTGCGATATTCTTAGCAAAATAATAATAATAATAATAGACCATAACCGCGCGAGAAAAAGACCGCGTGTACCTATATATTATTATATTATAAAGCATCGGCTGCGCGACTCATCCGACTGTGCGGTGGTCGTTTTCAAACGATAATAATTGACCGTCTGTCTGCAGGGCGTGTTGTATAGGGCACACTGCCGTAAGTCCATTGTTGCACAGAGTTAAACTTTACATTAGACTGGGGCACAAAAAGTTGAACCGAACGTTCGCGGCGGTATTTAGGCGGTTTAATAATAAGAAAACGAGTGTGTGCACGGTATTGTATGTATAAACTATATACGTATATATACCCAAGCGTTGTATTATCCGTCGCCCTGGCAACGCATCCCCCACCCCCCCCTCTGATCCCAAAACGTCCCGTATTATATATATACACTGATTATTTTGGCTCTACGACTATACGGAATCGGTCCGAGTTTTTAAGAGGATCTAAGGTAGGCGAGTGTGTACGTGATTTATACGCCGTGACGTACAGTCAATAATAATAATAATAATAATAATAAAAATAATAATAATGATAATAATGGCCTCTTCGGCGGGGGGGCCGATTATAAACCGATTTTGCACCCCCCCCCCTGTCCGCGCGCCAAACGACGATTCTTCTTCGACTCCATCGTCGTACGCGCGCACGTTCGCCAGTTGTTCCGGGGGCATAATTTTCACGTTAAAGTTTTATCTTTCCATGGTCTAATACGAAGGCGGAGCGTTAAGACGCGAAACGCCATACGGAATAACATTACAACGACAACAGCACGATATGAGTTCTCGAACCGAACGACGATAAAAAACCCGAGAACCTCGTGTATATAATATTTTTAAAAAAACGTACAACAGCCGTTTAGCCGGGATTTAAGTCTACGGGAAACGGATCTGTGCGATGGAATTGGTTGAAGAAAAAAAATAAAAAATAATTTCGACAGTGACGGGGTCGGTAAAAAAAATGTATACGTATTATTCGTGACAGCGTTAGAAATATATATTTTTTAACGACGACCAGTCCGTGTCAAACTTTTTTTGGACACAATTCGAAATCACGTCGTCGTTGTCTTCTGTTACCCCGACGTTTTGCACAACCTACTTTATGCCTATTGCAACTGCGTCACACACACTGTCGTCGGTTCGTTAACGTACAATTTGTAGTAAATTTTGCCCAGGTGCGATGCTTTACAAGAGTTGGCCACTATAATTTTCGATTAATTATGAATAATATATCACGTTCACGTTACGACGGAATAACATAACACGTGTCCGCGTACAACAATGCTACAATCGACTGTCATTTCGCAAGTCTTCGCATTTCAATACCACACACACACACATAATATATTATTATAATATAATATTCACATCCAAGATACGTATACGTTTTAAGATAATATCTCTGACGGGAGGAACACCTCAATTATAACGCATTTAACGCTTGTAACCGTCATTAGTCACAGATCGTTTGCAGATAAACGTGTGCACACATCGTCTTTGGGTTTGAGATTTCGAGCGAAACAAATTATTACAAATGATTTGATGGATTTATTTATTTATTTTTTTTTTTTTTGATTTTGTCGCATTCACTAAATTGTTTTGAAGGAATGGTCCGAAAGTCTTAAACATTTCTTTCACTTGGTACCTTTAGTTTATATAAGACAATTTTATTTAAAAATTATATGAAGTTTATTATTAATACGAAAAAAAATATTTTTTACTCAGCTAGCTTTATATCCCACTGTTAACTGAAAACAGGAAAAAGGTATTAGAATGCCTATCTATATTTTTTAAGTTCAGATTAGAAAAAAAGCTATTTTTGTCAATTTTTGGGTAGAAACTATTGAGAATTTCGAAAAATGACCTCTTGAAGTACCTTCTCAAAAAAAATTATAATTCAAAAAAATGCCGGACAAATTTTTTTATACAAAATCGTATACATATAAAAAAAAATAAAAATCATAAGCTTCTTCACTTCGTTCAGAATCTAAAATCATTATACAACCACTAGTTTCTTCACTCCACAAAGAATATTTTTATACAAATAACATTTAACAAATAATATTTTTTTATTGCACACTCACGAAATATTGACGGCTTTGTTTCTTTGAACTTACCTGAAAAAAAAAAACATTTCAATTAATATTTTGACAACAAAAATTACTCATGTATACATATTATGATATTATCATTAAGATTTTTAGTGTACATAAATTTTAAATACTAATATTAGATAAAACCGAGGTTTGAAACATAACCAGACACTTAATTGAAGGAAATTGGAAAAATTGTCATTATTATTAAATATAAAATATTAACCCATTATTGAATCATTATTGAATTGCTTCAAAAAAATATAAAATAACGTTTTATAATAAATTTTTATCAGTAATACAGTAAAGATATTTTGAGAATTATTTATAATGCTTTTCGATCTACTAAATATCATAACTCCGCATATGTTATCACAGTTATTACACAATAAATACATGAATAAAGTGGAAACAAATCACAGATCCTTTTCCCATTGCTAATTTTACAACTTTTTTTTAAAAAATTTCGAGATGGCTTAAAATCCCTTAACTCCCGCAACATAAATACCCTCCTTGTTGTGTAATATTATATAATACATTATCATCATATTATAATTATAACACCATTCAATTGATTATAATAATTAATGAATACGTTAACACGAAATAATACAATTAATACGGTTTAAAACACAAATGTTTTTTTTTATTTTGAAACAGTCGAATAACATGCAAATGGAGTGTATATTATATATTTAATATATAATCGTATAGCGTTATTTGTAAAAATACCTACTTAGTTCACAAAAAACTCAGATAGTGTAGGTAGTTTTTGTGTATTTTCGTGTTTAGATAGAAGGGAAATAATACAAATTAAATAGGTAATTGTAACCCAAATTGAAACGAACAATAAAAATGCAATATTTTATACACGACTGAATACATTCTTGACAGGATAATATCTACTTGTTTTTTACGGATATACATTAATTTTAACATACTGCAGTTGCGTGCACACTGCATTCATAACAAGTAATTTATTTGGGACGCATAGTAAAAATATAACGAGCAAGTGACTTTTTTTTCCTTTTGAGACCCAAAAATTAAAATAGTTTTGAATAATGTAGTCGAATAACTACGTTCTTACATAAAAAGAAAAAAAAATAGAATTCATATTCACATTATCAAACCGCAGTCTCAGTGGTATACTATTAGGTTTATTTTTAAGATAATTCAACCGGAACATATTTCTATAATAAACGCGGTATAAACCAGACTTTATATGGATATGGTAATGCTGAACTGTCGTAAATGTCACTCTTGAACCAATGCAATTAGGAAGTTAATATTTTTTTTTTTTTTTTTTTATAGTCCATTGTGTTCGGTTTAATTTTAATAAATATAATGGGCTTCCAAATAGATTTACTACTCTACCGATTCGAGTAGACCATGCAGCTCTTCGCTTGATCAATATATTATTCATAAAGGAAGTTCCAGAGTGTGATGTTTTGTTCTTTTTAAAAATGTTTTATGTTACTCAAGTTTGCGTTTTCGATTATTCCGATGAAAAGACTACTTGGAAACAAAAAAAAAAAAATATGTTTCAATAGTTAATAGTTTAGTTGTTCTTTATATATAAAAAAAAATAATAATAATTTCTACAATGTGTTACCCATTTCAATGCCAAGAATAAAATTCGATAAAAAAATGCAAGAATAATTACAAAAATAATAAGTTTAAAAATGTAGAATTTAATTAATAAAATAATTATTAATTATATTTGTGCCTATTGCTTTTTAATATCATAGAAAATACATTTTTTTTTAATATTTTCCTCTCAAAATATTATACATATTAATAAATCATCTAAATTGTTAGAATTATAATCGAATATATTTTATAGAAACAACTACAATAAAAACAAACAATTACACATTTTTTGTCACCAGTTGTGTTCAATCAGATTTTAAATAATTTTTGATGTCGTACAACAAGCTGTATGAATATAAAAAAAAAAAAATTTATTTATTTCAACGTAAAATTTAGCACGAATCGTTAAAGTTGTGCACGAGGAAACTTTAATATGCTACGAAGGTACACGTATACGTATACCAAATCCATGAACCTTTTTGCAAGATAAGAAGAAAACTTTTAGTTAACTGTATATTATTATGTTACAGGAAATATAAAATATTACAGCGTTTCGAGATAAAAATGCACATATACTACTTGAAAAAACCACGATAAAATAACAATGTGTTGGTTTATGTATATAACTAAAAAAAATATGTACTTTTTAATATGTATTGGATTTTTGTATATGGAAACAGAAATACGCTTTAATTTTATCAAGGCTGCAAGTTTATGTGCGCACGCAGACAATAATTTTCTTACTTTCCACACGAAAACAAAGAGGTATTTGTCTATATAGCTCGGTCCCGTTTCGTATAGTATGCGGACGAGTCAAATAAATAATCCGTTGTCTCAGATACAGCGAGGAAGACGATGAGCACCAAGACTTATTAATTACTTATTAATTCTCCAAAGCACGATGTTATGTAACAAATAATAATTATTACCTGTAGTAGCACTTAGGACGGTCGTCGTGTTTTCGCTACTTCAACACCTTAAAAAGTTCGTAGGTAATTGTAAGGTACAAAATTAAAGGAAACACGGTATTTAATCTAATTGTTTTTAATTGAAATAATTATTAATAAATAATACAATTTGCATTTCAAACCGTTTTCTCCTCGTTTTCCAAAGGAAACTGCACGAGTATAAAAATTATTTCTAATAGTGAAAAAAAAAAACGACTGCTCTGCGATTTCACAAAACATAATTACACGATACAGTAATTATTATTATAAATAGTCGTGCGTATTTTCGAAATAAAGTTGATTTAAAAAACGCTCTTTTCTTTTTTATATGCGTACCAAACTTTAACAAGAATTTATATAGGATGCGTATGCAACGGAACACAAAAATGATTTGACAAATGATTTCCCGACTACTTCAGTTTTAATTGAACCTCTCAAAACATACGAAAATGCGTTACATAAAGTGGCCTGAAATAAATGGTCCAAACAAATGGAATATTCAACGAGTTCTATTCAGAAATATGGAGAGTACACCGACCAATCACTGTCGTTATTACGCCAGTCTGAAAAGGATGGCAGTCGAATAATTGAAATTTAGGTTTAAATTTCTGGTTTTTTTTCCCGTTACGAGTGCAGTGTGTATATGCGGTATGCATACATCACTTTAAATTGAATTATACGTTTTAGTCATTATGATGTTGTTGTTTGCATATTAATTTAATTAATAATTATTGTGTACGAAGCATCATACAACAATAATAATTGTTGTAATCTAATTTATATTTTAATTATTTTGTTACTCGAGAATCACACGCCCCTTCGTTACACGACGACCGACCACACATACAAAAGGGATGGATATTTCTTTATGTGTATCAAGCAATTTTAAATAACGAAAATTAATAAACCGTTCCGGACATTAAATTATAAACACATTCATAAACAAAAATATATGCATATAATGCACGTGTTGTTTAAAACTTGACATGTAATTAACAGATAAAAAAAAAATAAATAACTATAAAATATGATTACGAATGGCTATAAATACGTACTACACCGTTTTTATTGTGATAATAATATTTTCTACTAAAATATTTAAATTTCGAATGCACGAAATCAATTTTGATGGTTCAATCCTTTGTTTAAAAAATTATTAAACCCGTAGTTATTATGATATTTTCCCATTAGAATCTTTCCTGATGTAGCAAGGAAAATTTTTAGTGTGTGTAAAATAATTGAATTTGGCGTTACATCGTAATAAATCATCGGAAAAATAAAATGCGACCCAGGGTAGATCAATAAACTGGAAACGTCATAAAAAAATATTATAACGGGAAAAAAATTTAAATAATATATTTATGAGAAGGATATTTTGGAAATTTTGTAATATGCAAAAAAAATGAAGAAGACATTACAGTATAATACGCACCTTTTATTATTGCATAATATATTACCAACATACACGTTTCGAATTGAATATAGGTTATGTTGTCAGTAACGAGGGGGATTGTCGTAAAAGTTATAAAATCCTACCCCTGAAAATACATACATCATTCGCGCAGGGATTGCATTTGAAATATTCAATAATATATTATTATTTCAAAAAAAAAAAAAAAAAAAAAATGGTAATAACTCACGACACCACTCCGTTATTTCCAATTTGTACAATCGTATAAACGCCCGAGTTAAAATAACTTTCATAAATATCAATTTTTTTTTTACCAATGGAAAAATATCGTTTGTACTCGTCGATTTTCCCGTTATGAATTATTTTTCAAAGAACGCCATTAGTTAATATAAACTAAGCCGCCGAGTTTGTTTAATGGTGGGCGGAAGTGTTTGGTTAATACACACACACACGCGCGCGCGCGCGCACATAAATATACGTATACTACATTTATTTCTGATACAATACAAAAGCTGATGTTCGAAATAATTCAAGAGTAATAGAAGTTCGTCGATGCTTTTCGAAACACTATTGATGATAAATTCCGAGTGAATTACACACCGGAGGAGCTCTTTTGATGATGAAAATAAATCGTAATCCCAATATAATAATATCATTTTTGATGAATTATTTTCGCCACTGAAGTACGGCGAAACAAAAGGCGTATTATTAAAAAAAAAAAAAAAAGTTACTTTGTTATTTCGTACCTAATTTATCATTATAATAATAATAATGATAAAAATAAAAATAAAAAATCACGTATATAATACATTATATATATAATTATTCTACCCGTTTCGAAAGTTTAAACGCAGTGAATGGGGAGAGAAAGAGAGATGAAAAAGTCGAAATTACGAGAACGGGATTATTTTATACATTTTGTTAATTACCGGTACCTACTGCGGGGGTATATAATATATAAAAGTTAAACGAACAATACGAAGTGAATTTCACTGGGCATTGTGCCAGTCGGAATTTTTTATTTTTTTTTTTTTATTCTACACAAAATAGATTAAACAAAATAACTGTGCGAAATCGTCCTTTGGTATGCGTCGTATATACGTATATACGTCACATCATAACTCTCCGCATTAAATATTCATTCGGCCGCCCTTAAGCCACTGTCCACATCCGCGTTTAAATTTCTGACAAATGTGATTTTAAAGTTTTCAGCCGGGTCGTATTATATGTTGTATATTGTACTATATTATGTAGTATGTGCCGAAGCGATTTTCCAGTAACCGAAACCGACCGACCGGCCGAGACCTAAATCTAAATCTGCGAACACCGACAGCACCCGACCGAATAAAAAGGCCAAAATTGGATGTACGCATGCGTACGCATATAATGCGCAAACAACCATACGTTAACGAGTGACGAATGAAAATATGATTCATGTTCAGCAACAAAATAACTGGATTTTAAAGGTATAAATAAAAAAAAAAAAATCACAATTCGCTGACCACGATTATATTATCATATAATATACAAATAATAATATTCTATGGTATTATATATGGTTCTATGGATTTTAATTAATTCGAGTACCTATCTACATTATATTGCATTGAAATATTTATATATTATCGTTTACCAGTAACTTAAAATGTTAAACAATTAGTAACACCATGCATAGATATTTTCTGTAAGAATTCAACCCGTAAGCCTTAATAATAATTTTAACGGAGTGATGCGAATTTAATACTTAACAATGGCGTGGCAATCATTTTATGTCTTGATCGGCGTAATATTTAAAAACACATTACAACAACACACAACACCAATGTAATCAGAGAACTTATCGTGATAGATTCATTGATTCATTAGCTGTTGTGTATAAATAACTGAAATGGCCAATGTGAATTTTCAAATAAAAAAATTGTGATTTTATGAGTTTGTTAGAAGTGTTTTGATACGAGTATAGAGTCTGATGAATACCACGGAATATACAAACATAATAATTATATGTATTTTATTTAAATAAAAAATGTGTTATCGAACACGAAAATCGCCGAAAATTTGACTCTTGAGAATAATCTCATATGAAGAGAACAGAAATTTTTCTAGGGGACTATGACAACCGTCACACGACAATAATGGAATTGTGGTTTTCGCGTTAAAATGTTTGCCCGCATTTGTCCCGCTTGTGGTGGTACAACATAAAGAGTGGACCGCCAATCGAATTTTCAAAATCAAAATTTATCGCCGGCTTACAATCGGATAATTCCGACAACAAATAGACGCGGGTGCTCTGGAAGAGGAGGATCACGGGGTTGCACCGCCGTCGTTTAGTGTTATTGTGTACGATGGCCTCGAGGGAATTTATCGACTGCGGCGCGTTTTTATATTTAATGAAATAACTGGCAAACACCCTTTCGCAGAACTCTCTGGTGCACGTCCAATTGTGTGACTTGTCTTTTAATGAACAAACTTCCCCGCGCGCTCCCTTCTGGTCCTGTGCGCCGCCATCAGTATTATATATACGTAGGTAATATTTTATATCAACCACCGTGCAAAGTCCGTATTGCCCCAATTCAATCGGTTTTCAATCTCGAAATTCGAATACCAATACGTTCAATACACATGGCACGTTAAGGTATACATTGGTGCACAGCAATAAGTATAATATAATGAATAATATTGTGATATATCATATTAAAAGCTAGATGAAAAACGTAGAAACGTGACAATTGAAGCGAAAAAGTCGTCGATACAAAGCGCCGCAGCAACGTCGACCTCGCAGGAAATTGTCCTTGTCAAATACCACAAAATATCGATAATGGATGATGGTTTTAGAGTTTATACCTTTGTGGTTGAACAAAAAGAAAAAAAAAGAGAGAAAGAGAAAATAAATAAATTGCAAACGACTGCCCGCAGCTTAAAAAATAAGTAAAAACCTAGACCTTTTTTAAATCTGGTAACTGTAGAATATATCTCCCGCATAATGGTGTACTCTCAACTGGGACAACGACAAGACATTTGAATCGTTTATGCGACCTAACGATCAGGTTGCTTTTCAGCTATCTATTACTTAAAACGGAAAATTATTTTTCAAAACGTGACAAAAGATTGCTCGGTCCATTTTTTTTTTTTTTACAGTTGTACCCATCAACCATTTTGTTTTATCCGGTGTGCAAAAGTAACCGAATAAATTTCACAAAAAGATGACGAACCTATAATATAAATCGCTTTTTTGAAAGTTTATTATTTACATGTAATATTTTGGAATTAAACCTGTATAGATACGATGCGTTTTCCAAACACACAGCCTGGAGTCAACACTTTTTGATATTATAGTCTTTGTTTTGGATTAAAATAGATGAAAACTCATATATCTATTCTATCGGAAAACATGCGGAAACCGCAATACTTTAAAGGTATTATAATACACTTATTTTAGATAAAAACGTTTTGAAACTTTTATACATAGATGCATATTAAATTGGTTAGGTTTAGCAGGAAGATTACTTTGAGACGGAAAAATAAGTCCGTTTGTTATGTACGAGAGCACGAGACACAATTTTCTATGTATTGTCAAAAATATAATTTACTGTCTCCGCACTCGCACAAAGGCGACTACTACAGAGAATAAGAGATATAATTCATTTTTCAATTACTATAGCACTGTTTTGCTGTAGACGCAGAACAACAATATACCCATCGAAATACAGTAATACGCCGAGCGATGAAGTACTACGCTTATTATGTTATTGAATTGTATAAGATGTGTACATCTTATATTTAGACCAACGAAAAATGTCAAAAACTACAAGAAATTATTTTAAACTCAAAATGCAGCACTCTGCGTGAGAACCATCGTCTAATTTTTCATTCATATTTTTAATAAGTAATTCGGGTTTTTAAGATTATTCTGTAAAACATTATTTTTCTATACGAAATCTTCTTATCCTCGAGAAAATTAATGTTAAAAAAAATAAAATAAATAAAAAATTACCATTCGGTAAATCATTGAAATTATTTTTAAAACAACTTTTTGAGTAACGAATAAGAAAAATTAGATTTTTTGAAAAGATTCAATTAATGTTTTTCCACGACCGAGAATAAAACTGGGGGGTTCGTTTTTCAAAACGTATTGTAGCATTTAAAGTGCTGAATCTTATCCTAAAGTTTAATATTATATTAATATATTAATATATTGCGTACACAATACCGAGGAAATTTTAAAGAAACCAATTGTCGAAGGAAGAAAACTCCATTTTTATCGCACTCGGAATAAGGGATGGATTGTTTTGGTTGACACGCGAGGTCTTCTACCGATTTTCGATTATCAGCTTCTCTGCGTTTTCCTCGCTTGCTGTCTGCCCGGCCACGGCCACTGGTACCACCGCGTGTTTTTGTGCATGTACACCATATGCAATCGGATAAAAACGTTTAAGAATAGAACGCGCATTCGGGTGAACGACGGCGGCGGTAGCGGCGATGGCGGCACATCGACCCAAACGACGGACAGTAAAGATTTTTCATTATTATTTTCGACTTGGCAGCGAAACGATGCGATATAACATACACGCACACATCGGGTATTTATGTTCGCGCCCAGTCGGTTCGTGTGATCATCGTCATCACTACCACCGTCGTCGTCGGCGAGTTTCTCTCTATTTAACAATGTATGCCCACGCACATAATGACGTCTGTCAAGTGACTCGAACCCTTCCCCTCCACCACACACACATAATATATTAAGCCATGATGAATTATTATAATAAACGTCTGTACACACGTAATAATATTATGTAAAATACTGTAAACCACCCCACCCCCAACCTCCATAAACATACATCGACGACGAATGCCCCCACCGAGAGAGCGTTTCACACACACCCGACGACATAATAATAATATCTGTAATATTTAATTATATCCGTTGATGATTCGAATTTAATTAACCACAACATCCCCACAAACGACGTGTAGGTATATATTAATACTGGGTATGCGTGTGTGTAATTAATTCGCCCCGGTACGCGGCTAAGTAGACGGTTGTTGGGAGATACATTATACACAGTGGTGTGTTATTATGATATTGGAAGAGGCTGCACGTCAAATCTTAATACAGGTACCCACATATATATACGTGTATATTTTTCTAAACGTTTTGTTGTGTACACACACACACTCACGCAGCCGACCGTCGTCTCCGGTGAGGTCCTACATCGTCGTCGTTGCATAGCACACACACACACACACACACACACACACACACACACACACACACACGTACGCACAACAATAATGCGGTCCGGAGAAATCGTTAAAAATACAATGCGCAGCTCTTAATAGCCCATGGGCGTTTATGTCTCTTTCTACCGGACCACGTCGGTGTCTCTCTCTCTCTCAATCTCAATCTCTTTCTGTCTTATCTATCTCCACGTGTACGTATACATAATGTATACTCGCACGCAGAGCACAGCTCTTTACCGAAAAACCATTATCCAGTCGCGTTTCACAATGGGGAGGAAAAAGAAAGAAAAAAAAACGCGTGTGCCCGTATTGATGACTCTGTTCCAAGCCAAAGATTAAAATCAATCTATATGCGTGTTATATCTCGCACTCACCATGTTCGGCTGCGGCGGCAATGATGTGGGCAAAGCATTATTTATTTATTTTGTCTCGATTCGCCTCGTCTATTGATCACAGACTTGACTTTTGCAGGTTAGTATTTTTTCTTCTCAACGAGCGGATGCGGTTTGCAGCGGGACGAAATCGTGCCGCAGTCGTCATCAAACCACGACGAGGCGCCGCCCTCCGAAGGCGCACTGCATTTCCATAATATTATGCTCACGCGTGTAATGGAAATTATTATACATATTATACTCACAAGAACGCAATGATAAATAAAACACGACGGGTTGCGTTTTCCCCCTCACCCAATTCGAAACGACCGCACTATAAGTAGTGTGTGTTTTACAAAGTCCGACTGTGCGGATTACAGTAAGCCAGGAATCTTCAAACTAGTTTCTCAGCATCCGACTCGAACGACGACGTCGACGACGAGATAATTTATTTGTGTACGTTTTAGATGTCTGAAGAGACGTCTTCTTTTCGCCATTTTCACGTTTCGGACGTGATACTCATTCCGGCGTACAACATATTGTGGTGGCAAAAGCCAATAATATACGTGTTCGGCAAATACTTCGGGTTACTTTGGCCGTATAACGAAGTCGAAGCGTTAATTCCGGTGGCTTCGAAATAATTGAGTCTTGTTTGAACTTGGTACAACGTCAAAGTTTCACACGCAGCAAGAGAATATTATTCGATTCGTTCGAATCGACGACGACGACTCGAGTTTAATTAATTCCGACACCGTAAACCGCAGGTGTGCACGCGTTCATATATATTAGGCGTTCGGTTGCAAACGACATTTACATACAACAATCCCATTGTCAATCGAAACCGGATTAAGTATAATATATTATTATTATTATACGTACGCGGCGAACAAGCGCGATTGTTCAAAAGAATTGAAATTCAGCTGGAAGAAAAATTTGAAGTAAATAGCACACAGCGCAAAAAGTGTCGCGCGCAAAAGTCAAACTATTTTAATAAAACTTGTTGGGTATTCAAATATTTACTTTCTCTCCGTGCGTTCACAAGCTCAAGTGCACTGGGGCGGTATAATGTCCAACGAGAAAAACTTTAAGCGTATGGCGACAGAAAAGTTACAGCATTGCAATATTATTACTTCCACATTACGACACTGCATACATTTTAGACTTTTAATTTATTTTACTTTTATACTGCACGTACAAAACCACAAATTATAAATTACTCTTATGTTGTAATCGTAGCAAAAATAAAACTTTTAGTCTCACATAGCACCACCACATATTATGTGGCCGACCTTATCGGCTCTGTTCGAAACTCATTAAATTTGAGCTTGGATTACATAGAAATACTTATTTACAAATAATATAATATTGTAAATTATAAAATATAAGTATTAATTATAATTTAAGTGTTTATCTGTACGAATGTTAGACGCGTGGTTTAAGAGTTAAGACGGTATAATATAAAAAGTGTAGTAAACGTCGTTATTATGATGTATGACGAATCATAAAAGTGGAGAGTGCCAGTTAACAATAAGTGGAAAAACCGAATGTGGTTTTTGACATAATTTTTTTTGATATCTTCATATTTCACTCATTGCTTATACAAAATCAGCCCTCCTCGCAGATTTTAATATTTCTAGAATAAAACCAAAGCACTCGAATAAAAAAAATTTAAAAAAAGGTATTCATTGTTAAACGGGTCATCAACGTCAACCGTTATCTCTGGATTATTCAACCTGACAGCAATATCATACTTACTACACCTTTGTTCTATTCTTTATACGATATTTCTTTTGTTCTTGAAATCAATTTAACAAAATAACAATTAACTATTGTTGATTTTTAGGAAACACTATTCGAGTCACGTTCACTCGGTAAAGCAATACTGCCCAAAAATAATTACTAGTTGAAAATATTATGAGTTATTTTTTTTTTTAAATAAAATTTGTATGAAATACCAAATACGTACAGTAGTAAATAATAATAATATACTGTAGTATAAATTATAAGAAGCGGCACGTTTTTTATTGCAGTAAAACAGTGGAAAGATGTTTTTAAAAAATGTGAACGTATAATAATTAATAATTCAACGTTTATAAAAATATTTTAAACTTAATCAGATTAAAAATTTTAGTATATACCGGACTTTAACATAAAGTTCCAATTAAAAAGTAAAAATATTCACGTTATTTTGTGAATTATTTAAAACAACTTTGCAAATTCAAAGTATAAAACAAAAAAGCGAATATTTTCTATTCATTAAAAAAATATATATAAATGTTAACTTTAATTTATATATTTACCAATAATATTAGGGACGCAAATATAAATATGGATTAATTTAATCTAACGAAATGTTGAGTGCTTAATATTATTCGTATTATCAAAAACGATTTATTTGGAATATTTTACCGAGTGTTATTGTGTATAATAAACAAACCACCGCCATAAGTGTGTATAATGAATCTACTTGTTAATAGTTTTTCGAGCTGCATACGATACGGACAAGATATTTTCTGCTAGGCGATCATTAAACCGACTGACCGACTAATAAAAGAAAATATAATATACGTAGGTCCTTGAAATACCATCGAATAATACGAATCATAATAACGGAATTTCTGAGCGAGCTTATAAATCACACGGTAGATCGACATGTGTCGATTATTGTGAAATAATTCGGAGATCCTATAATAAGGCGCAAGACAACAATCTTACAGGTAATTTATACTCGAATGCGACAGATGGAACCAATATAATATAAACGACTTTTGGTTTTATCAGTTAATTACTGATTGTACCGATTATCGGTTTGGCAGTGGTCTTTCACGTGTACGCAACACAACAACAGACAAATGAAGTAAAATTATTATTAATAGGCATCTCGTAACTCGTTATATTATGTATAATTATTATACAGACTACCTTATACGAGTATGAATAGAATAATACGTTTTGGGTTCAAACAAAATCGATTTAGAGCCAAACACTTTATGTGACCCTAAACGTTAGGTACTTAAAACGCAGGTAAAGGAGTTCAAACGAAATTAATAACTATACTTGTATAACGAATGAGGAAGATTTACAACAATAATGTTTCAACATTTATCCACTATACATAAATCGTTTTTAAATTTATATTTTCAAGCAACAGTTACTTAATCAGTAACAAATAATATTTTAAATAAAAGATAAAACCGACCAAACAATTTTTCCAACGGATACAGAAAAACTGAAGTATTTTTATACGGAAACACGAAAACGATTGGTTAATATAATGCAATGGGTATTCTGATTTTCACTGGATTGTATCTCGTCGGTATTGTATTCTGATTGAGGTTTAGAAAACGTCATGGATAATTAATGAATTTATGGAAGCCAACAGTATCGATGAATATTGTAATCGACTGTACTCATACTACATAAATAACTCGCATAATATAATATGTATCCTAAAATATATAATTAAATGATTGAAAACAAAAAAAAATACAATTCAAGTATCTTCCAGAAAAAAAAGGAAGACGGGAAAGAATCTAATTCGTAATAAATCCGTTCGTAGAGTCTAAATTGGTCATATAGTGTCCCCAAAATAAAGATCACCATTTTTAGACGTCGAGTTAAAAATAATACTTCTAGTGAGTACTATTAATTCTTCAGTCTTGTTGACAAAATGTTGTTAACGACTTTGGGACAAAATCGGATAGGTAAGAACGGATTTATTCCATGTCATGCCAAAAACGAGTTTTTTTTTCTTTCAATCGGATATCAACCGGCGCCACATAAAATATACGAGTCGCGCGTCTTTCTTCTCGTTTTATGTTTTTATAATAATATATGATGTTACAACCCGAACGTTTCCATGCAACTAAATTTATTGTTAATTTATTAATGAGATATTATTATATTTTTCAAATTAATGATGAAATTATTACACTAATTCCCGCAGTGTAACTATTTATTATAATAAAACACGAACCCCGATAAAATAATGACCTACTACGTGGGTAGAATACTAGAAAGACGGCGCGGCGGCGCATCGGAATATTCGTTTATGTTGCGATTGAATTTACTTGGGTGGTAAGTAATAATTATTATTGGTAGCCAGTACAGAATTTATGCATGATGAATACATATTATTATAATTTGTGACGTGTACCTCTATAAATTATATATTATAGTATTATAATAACTTATAATCAATATGAAAGGTCAAGTTCAGAGGAAAGAAGCAATTACGTACCATTATCATCATATTGAAAATTAGTTTTTTCGCCCGTCTATGCGAATAACTTTTCGAAAGTAAAGTTTTCGCCGGAAACATAAGTACTACATGACTGCAATCTGGTTCGCAACTTTAAGTTCTCGCGTTGCCACCCTGATTTTGTTTAGTTTGTACGAATAACATAACATAACGCCGCCATATAGTTAACGACTTGAGGAACTATTTATTTTTCCACAATCTTGAATAATATTTTTCATCATCTCGCGTGTGCTCTTGCAATATTCGAGTCTGGACAAAACGGAAGTAATTAAGTCGAGTAGTTTCAAGTAAATTCAATCACACGTGATACGATAATAAAGTCTACAGAAAACAGAAACTGTATATATTTTCTTTTAATTACACAATTTTTTTTTTTTAATTATTGTATAAAGTTTAGGTATTGTAGGTTCTGAGCACATCGGCGGTATTTTCAATTCAACGTGTGTATGCAGTTTATTTATTAATCACAACTTTGCAGCTGTCTTTTTCTATAAATTAATGACGAAGATCGTTCTTATTGTATTTTACAGATAAACGTGCTATAGTTCCCCCAACGTGCTTGCAATAGAGCTAGCAGCCGTAATTTATCTTAGGTTTGTGACTGAATTACCAACTAAGAAATTTATGATGTTTCGTTGTTGTTCGGCCGTGCCCACTGCCGCGGGGAAAAATCAATATTAATTTCGATCCTTATAATAATACATATACGTATGTGTGTGTGTTTTTGAACACAACTACTGTGCTCGTTGGAATGTTTTGAGAAACTTGTCACGTTGTAAAAATAAAAATATAATAATACCGAGTGTAATAAAAATATAATAACAAGTCGGGATTGTTCGTGGAACGACGAGAACCAAATGACTTTTGATCAAATGAGAAAGATAAAAAAAAGACACTCGTTACGAGATCATTTCTAACCATATTTTCCGTATGCAATCGATCACAATTTGAATTCGACAGCACGAATGTTTTTTAACCGTTTTTTTATCATTAGGTAACTTAAAAATATCATTCCTTTACTTTATTCATTTTTTATATTCTGTCAATAAAATCGAAATGTATTAAAATTATATTTTTCTCATTGCCCGTGTGTTGAACTATAAATATATATATATATTTTTCTGCATAGTCAACTCGTTTCATGAGTATTGATTATAACTAATTTATAATTTTTATTGATTATTTACACTTGGGAAAAATTAAAAAATTGCTTTTCCCGGTCAAACTTCATGTAATAAAATGAAATGATTAATGTAAAAGCTTTTAAGTGATAAGAATATAAAATTTTTACAGGTCATGTCTACTATTATTATGTATTGTATTTTTTCTATTAATAATATCAAAAATAAATTATGGCGGGCAATAAAAGCATTTTTCTACAACTTCGTTTTCTCATTTACTTGAAGTGCAAAACTCGTAAGAATTTCCAATAATTTTGTTAGTGATATGAAATACCATTTTATATAAAGAAGCACAAGGTTCAAATTACAATATTATTTTCTCTTTTAATTATTTATAAAATCATTGAGTAGAATTAATTACGTTATTGAAAACCAAAACTGTGCACCACCTTTGGTAAGTTACGGTGGCACCACGAACAAACTTTTTTTTAGGTTATTTACTGCCAAAAAAATATTGGATCAGTAGATAATTTATTAGGGTGTGAATGGATAATATTTCCGCACCTACTACTCTCGTTTATTGTGATAATTGTAATTAATATGAAGTAAAATTAATTTAATATTTTACCATTTCAATATTTATTATTTACCGTTAACAAAAAAAAAAAAAAAAACAATAAGTATTTGTACAAAAAAAACAAATAACAATCTAACAAACATTTTAACCAGAAATGCAGGCGTAAATACTTTTAAAACTATTCCAAACGTTGCGCCGTCTGTCGAGCTATTCTTACAGGTTGAACTGTAAAATTATAAAGAAATAGTTAATGATGGCATGATTATCAGACATTGGAGATTTGTGTACTATAAACATAGATATATTATAATAATCACAAAATTGTAGTAAAATACATTTACGAAAATAGCATTCAAAACTATTTTTCCAATTTCAATCAAACCAATCGGGTTATCTGGTTATCGAGTTTGAATGAATTGCTCGTTTTCATTATCCAACACTCAAACTGCTGCAAGACACTAAACAAAGCCAAAATACGACCGAAATAGTTGAGTTAAGTATAGTAAGAAGAAAGTACGATTAAAGTATCCGCCAAACTACAAACTGTTTATTTAAAGCACCGTCTAATAAAGTGCTTTTTAATTATATTAAAACAACATAACAACGAGTAGGTTGATATTATAAGCATCACAGTGCGTTAACATACAAGACGTTGAGAAAACAAATTTTTTTTAAACACCGTTTCAATTTTAAAGCTCACAGTAGTTGTAAACAAGCGACTGATCGATAAAAAAAAAGTGCAAGTTGATGAAATACACGTATAAACACGCCAAATATTATTACATCACAGTGGCAAGTCCGATCACGAGTCCTTGAGGCTTCAGATCTGTCAAGTAAATCTTAGGTTAAGTTGATCTGTACACGTGTAGAGTGTAGAAATCATACAGCAGTCTTTATTATTCAGCTTGTTAGAATATTGTTCTTTACTCAGTATTGAACAATAAATTTCATTAATATAGTAGAACTAGTATAGAAAAAGAAATACGACGATTTTTTTCATTTATATTAATATTTCTGTTTTGAATCTCGTACGATTTACGATCGACTACCGTGTTGTCCTACACGTACAATGGTCCGTCCCCTTCTTCATGACCGCATGATGACTGTCGTATTTTACGTCTTCAATTCCCACAACGTCCGTTTATTGTGCTTTTTAATATTTTTTTTTTCTCTCCCCGATAAGCGATAGGCGACGTAAAATATGTATATTATAATATTTGACTTCATGACGCGTGTTTTATAATCGTTCTGTCGGCTGTCCTCGGGCGCGCATTTATGTATATGTATTACTCTGACGTGAAATCGTCTCACGTACCGGCTGCTGCCGCCGGACTAACTCTGCCCGTAATATACCGTGGGGGGTACGAGATATAATTTATAAATTACAAGACACAAAGTCATAGCTGCGCAGGTACACATCTGGTGCAGTCCGAAGACCTGTGATCGTATTATAACCTCCCCATACTATATACCCGTAGTATTAAAACGCGAAACACGTCACTAAAAATAATACAGTAATATAATATTATTATGCGCCGCTTTGAAGCGGTCGTCCAATTAACTCTCGTCGGACCGGAGAATTAATATTAAACTATATATTATATTCGTACGTTTCAAAATATTTTGATGTTCGTTTCGAGTACACATTGGAAACACTCGTGTTTTATACCGATTGTTTAACCGTTTTCCCGGCCCGTCCGACTATTTGAGTGTCGGATCCTGACAAGTAATCAAATACGACTAAACTAAAACGGTTAGCCGAGCATATCATATCAGCCGACATCCCAAATTCACAAAACTCGATTTAATTACACTTTCGACCCAAACACGCCCAAACCCCCCCCCCACCAAAAGTTGATGTGCACCACAGCGATCTCGACGGTTCTCGCGGCGGCGGCGGAGCGTTTCGCGTTCCGGACATGATTTATCGAGTGTATACGATTTCGGGACTCCCGGGCGAATAATAATAATAATAAATAATAATAAACGTGCCATCTGCGCCCGACGCCGTATCGTCTCACACTCCCCCGCGTCTGCGCGCCACTCTCGACGTGCAGAACAATCGTATTATAAATTATTATTATTATTATTATTATTATTATAACTATTATCGTAGTGTGCGTAAACCGTTGACGTGTGGCTGCCACGAGTCGGCAGCACTTTTCCCCGACGGCAGCCAGTCGCTCGAAAACTGGACTCGACGCACCTGCAGCACCACATAATATCGATTATAACCATACAGGGTGCTTGGGAGAATATGTCAGAAACTATATTTGTTGAATCGACACTTCAAATTTCGATTAGAAATATGAACCTTATTCAGTTTTCAACCGTATTGTTCACAATTCGGTGTTTCGGTCAATTAGGCATGCCGGTATCCGGGAAAAATAACCCCGTATATAGGTTGGTTCTTATAATATGATAAATATTGTGTGTATATTTTTTTACAAGCTTATTATAAGCATACTTTTATATGTCCCCACGTTGTACAACAAGTCGATTATCAAATCGAAATGTCCCCACGTTTCATAACAAACCGAGGGATGTTTTTGATTTGCGGAGTGAAGCGGAGTCAACCACACACCCGGCGTGAACTAACCTTATAAAAAATATATACACACTATATTACTTATATTCTAAGTGTACGAGTTTATTTTTTAGGGGTCTAAAATTATGGGGTTATTTTTTCCGGAGTTATTTATTAGGGGAATATGGCCTATTTTCCTTCGTATAAAAATCGTATGTTCGAAAAAGTCTTAAAGAAAAACCAAATGCGCCGTCGGAAAGCTCTTTAATACAATTTCTTTTAAACCGCTTACGAGCAATAAAAATTATGCCGGGTAAAATTTGTAATTAACTGTTTATTGAAACGTGGACAGCGGGAATTCAATTTCGTATGGACAAAATCAACGGGCTATTGAGCCGAATGGGGGACAGCGACCTAACAGTGCAATCAAATTATGGTAAATAAAACAGCTATATATTATTTCTCAGTAAAGACGCCACGATTCACGCGTCCATGGCAATCGGCTGCAGATCGTTCATATACGGGCATACGTATTTCAGCAGACCGTAAGGCAACGCGTCTATTTAGGCGGGGACGTGCAAACTAAGGCCCGTGAACCGTAATGATTTCGTGTTAAATAAACACAAACAGGTGGCAACAAATTATTTGAAAATAATTATCGCCGTTTACCATCGACATATGCCTCCCCAGAAGTTTGTTTTCGCACACCCCATTTGCATTTTCGTTTTTACTTTTTGGCACTCCGTTAAAAAAAAAGTTTGCCCATTCCTGCGGGTCTATTATGCTGTAAAATCATCGGGTGCTTCGTATTATGTGCACAGAGGCATTTATGTTTAGCCATTGGCGCCACCGAGGGGCAGTCTGTTTCGCGCTGAAACGAAACGCGCGTACCAAAAATTCGATACGGACCGGCATGCATAAGTGAAATAAATAAAACGACGGGCGCGAACACGTTCGACGATGATATTATTATGCGGTCATATTGTTCACACTGTGTGTTTTTATAACAAACTATGATCGCGTCATACCGAACGTATCTCCTCGTCGTCGTCGGCGGTATTGAAAGCATGTCATACCCGTATGTATTCGTCTTACAGCGTACAGCATAGTAAAAATTTGTAATCGGGAAAATCGTTTTCTCGTCGTTGGCTTTTTAATGACGACGTATAAATAATAATTATTGACTTATTATCAAACTTGAGATAAGATATGACTTCGCGGCACGTTTACTTTATACTTCATTTTAATTTTTAAAGTTAAGAGTTATGAGTAAGCAAAGATCAGTGATTTGTAAAAAAAAAAAGAAAAGCATTTCACGGGTGTGGCGTCCTCTTAATGACCGCCGACGCCTCCGATATGTGTGTCATATTATATTACAACGGCCAGTTAGTTACTCAGCTGTGCACGGCTGTGTAGACTTTCATCTATAATTAATCGACCAACACAGCAGCAACAACAGCCGAGGGCGGAGGATCTAATACGAGGGTTGTTAACATTAGTGGTTCTAGAGTTTTCTAAGATAACCAAAAAATGATAACGATATAATAATTTCTCTCCGTTATTCGTCGCCGGAAGATCAGTTGCTTTTTGTAGATATCACAAATTGAGATCACGTGTCTATTTATAATAGATGACATTTTATCATAATAATATAATAATCCTTTTTAAATTAACGATAAAGTTTACGTTGAACAATAATAAAAATCGAAAATTGATTTTTTATTATTAAGGGGAGGTGAGGTCCGTGACTAATGGCTGTAATTAATATTTTAAAAAGGATCCATGACCCAGTAAAGGTTAAGAACCCCCAATCTAATATATAATATTATTATTGAGCTTTTGCACGTGGAGAATAATAATAATAATGTGAAACGTACGTGTGGTGTAACACTCAACGACAACGAAGACCGCGTGAACAATAGACAAAAGAACGTTTTGTTTTATATATATATATATTATATATACTCCGATATCGATATAATATGAACTAAGCCACACTGCACCACCTGTCACGTACTCGGCGGGTATATATATAATATACTCGGAGTATTATTATTATTATTATTATTAATACACACCACGCACACCGGCTCTTGAGCAGCACTACATTCGTATATAGGTACGTAGTGCCGCGGAAATCCTCTCGGCGGAAACGACGCGAACAGACGTTTTTGTACGACCGCAGCTGCTCTGTCTCCGCGTTCGTTCGCGGGCGGTAAAAAGACCACGAGAAATATAATAATCAAAATAAAATAACGATGACGGTTTAGGCCCCCCCCCCGACACGAATACGATATTATGTGCACGCGCGTGTAATTAATACTCGTGCACGTGGAACGGACGCGATTTATGGGCGTAAAGGCACTCGCATACTTACCTACATTTCAGTGCGGTGAGACCACAGTCGGATGACCCCCACGCAGTGGCCAATTGCGCGCACACACGAGCGCACACAAAAACGCACCACCAGAAGCCTGATTTAGAAATTTTAAAAAGCGAGGTAAAAAAAAAAATATGGCTCCTCCTCTAAAATGAGATTCATTTCTTTTTTCATCAAACATTGTCTAAAAACTAATCATGAAATATTATATATTACCTACAAAATATTTTTCTATATATTTTATAAGCTAATAATATTAAACACCAAAATTATATGAAATTACGTGTTCGTGCCAAGTGTATACTCCATAATGAGAATTTGAAATATTTGTGATTTCAATTCGTAGACAAAATTTTGTTTTACATACAACATACATACGTGTGTTGAAAATGACTACTATTATATAACCATACTTCGCTCAGAATCGTATTATTAAAGAAATGATTTATCGTTTCTTTAAAATTCAACACATCCACCAAGAGTATCTGACCCGAGGAGCGAATAATACCTATGGTGCAAAGTATATTCGGATTTTTTTTTAATAAATTGAACAAAAAAAAAAACATTATTAGTATTTAAAATTTATGTTTAGGTACTATACACAATTCAAAATAGGTACTCGATTTGATTCAATCGAACTTGCAAAATATTTTATAGTCATATTACAACTTTTATATAATAAAATTTTGGATAATGATAATGCGAATTCGTTTTTATGTGGTTTTCTATGAGTCAGAAAGGGTGAATCTTACATTAATTAAAACTGTGTTTTCTTCCATGAATAAACTTAATGACCCGAGCAAACCTCGCACGGTAATTGTTACGCTACTGTTTAAATCGGGGTTTAACTCTTTGTTAAAACTTTAGTGTAGACAAAAATATTGCGTCTAAAATATTTTTTTAAAGTAAATTAAAATATTTATTTATATACATCCATACATTAAATAGTCCATCCCTAGATGCCGGAGCAATTATATAATCTACACTCTACAGAGTATACCGTCACCGTAAAACGATTTATCCATTAGTAAAAACCAGAATAAAATCCGTTCGATAACGTAATCCTCATGTATAGGTATACACAGTAGTAATATATGTGCATGGTACATAATGTTAATGTATTTATTTATTTATTATATTTTACTTCCATAGTTAGAAAAATTCGCTAATCACGTCTTTTTGCGCACTACAACTATCACGTGGCTCCTTTTTACATCATACGAGACCACGCCACAATGCTAGTTCACATAAATACAGGTAGAAATTCAGTAATAAGGTAAATTAAGTTCACAACCTAATAATAATAACTCTTTACGTCATATCTATCTGTTAGTAAAACCCCAAAAACCTTACATCGCCACCAGCTCTAGGTCTATCATTTATTATTTTCTCTCAGACAGTATACAACTCTGTCTTCAAATTTGAAACAGACTAAATAATATAGGTTCCTATAATATTTTATGTTAATTAATATTCAAATTTACAAAAACGCCTGATAGTAAAATTTGAGCCCCCCTAATATACTCGTATGAGCGCAATCGCCTTTCACGCCTAATGATATTGACGATCCGATAATCTTGCTTGATTAATATAATAGTAAACTTGACCGTTTTAATCTGTATGTAATAAGTAACATATATTAGTGTTACGAATATTATTAGTATTACGTTATTATTAGTGTTACGAATTTTCAATTTTCTCAATACAAATACATTAAACTTTAATGATTAAAGTGACGACTCGAGTGGAGATTTATAAATGGTAAGATGTACGTTTACAAAGACGAAATCATATTGTTAAGGAGAAAAGCGCTGTTCAAGATCGCGATAGCTTTAAAAAGTCAAGTCTAGTAGTAGACCGTCAGAATGTTAAAGAAGCGATAAATCATTTTTTCAATAAAACGATTCTGAGCCGAGGCTTCAGTCAGTTAATTATATACAACAGCCGAGTTACAATCGCCGTACGGGAAATACGGTCGGAGCCCACACATGGAAACGAGCGTGAGGCCACAGCGTCATACGCCATACCAAAAAGTACCTTATTACGCGCGTGCGAGCAGAGGACGGACGTCCGGGGCGACCCGGCGAAGACGATATTATATTCCGGAAACGAACCGTCTCGACGACGACGTCGTAGGCGAATATTATATTAATTTATTTAGCTGCCTCGGGTCGGACGACCGCCGCGAGACGAGCACAACACAATATTATTCCCATACCTCGTAGTCGCCTTCGCCAGTATTGCCGCGGATCGAGATGACAATCGCGGTGATGGCGGCGGCTTTCGCGCTTCTGTTGATCGTTCGCCCCCACACGACCGGCGGTATACAATATCGTCGATCTAACTATTAGCATTATTATTATTATTATTGTTGTTATCATTATTATAATATTATTCTCGATCGAACGACACGAGGTCTGTTCGGGGTTTAACGATATTCACCACATCACCACTTGTATATTATAATAATATCAACAACAATTTGAATTAATTAAAACGGACGGCCGTAAGACAATGACGACAACATGAAATATAATACATTATTATTGTTGTTAACGATTTTATTCGTCGTCAATGTTTTTTGTCCGTACGAATATAATGTGTTCGTTTTTTTCTATACATTCGTATCATCCATCCATTTCCCGCCGCCACCGTGACAAAAGCAATAATAATAATAATAATAACAATAATTACTATTATTGTCGACCTCATTGTAGAGTATATAGTTTAATTCAGTAGTCGGTTTCGTGTCGTTAACGTCACATAATTGGCTGTGTAATTAGATCGAAAAGTGATGTCGCGGTCTCTCGCGGCTTCATTCGGAGGATACTTAACACCGCATGACGATTAATATCCGTCAGCGTCACATACACTATCGTCAGTCAGTACGCCTTCTAAACAAATGATAATATGATAATATTATATAAATTATACGTATACCTACCATATTATTTAATAATACGAATTTCGACTTTCGAGCAGAGGTTAGCTATTTAATCTTAAATCGAGTCCTTCTTAAACGGACGATCCTCGTACGATTTAATACTGTGTGCCATAGAATTATTAAAGTATTCAAAGCATAAACCGTTTACGATCAAAACCGCGTTTTCAAACGAGGTTTTCAAGCATAATAATAATATACGTCTTGACTATACACTGAAGCGTGTATTTATTTTCGCCTCGACTGCGTTTTATTACGGTAAAATAATTATAATGCACGCCTAACCCCGCCATAATTCGGATGAAAATTCGGTTCAAAACATTTTTCAAAATAAACTTTTAAACGAAAAGGTAGTCAATCTGCAGTTTGCGGTATACCGAACGCGCAAGCAATTGTTTAACATTTACAATTTAAAGCGCTTACATTCCATCAGGATTCAAAGCGAATAAAATAAAATATTACCAAGAAGAACGCAACGCCGCGTTCTGTAACATCCCTTTGTAAATTGTGTGTACACATATATAAATTTAACGGAAGGGTCTGAAATAATTCGACAGCATATAAAAGACTTAATTAGACGTCTTTGTTTTAAGCCCACCCCATATATTTCACATTGATTGATTCGAAAAAACGTTAGATCTACAGTAATACAGGCGTTTGCTCTCAGGCGTGCAGCTGCACCGGGGCAGCAGTGTTGTAGATTAAAACGGATTGATGACTGCAAACGGTTATTAATGAATTTTTTTTTTTTCTTCGAGACGGCGACATTTTAAGAAAACCGAGTGTCGTTTCCCCCGACTTGTAAAAGGTTAATTGAAGTTAAAAGCGTCGAATGCGCATTTTTTATGTGTCAAATCGAGATACGTGATGCGTGTACGTAGTCATTATAAACGTGTTTGGTGTTGTTGTCGTGTGACTAATGATTAGACCTACCGTTGTTTTCTCGTCCAACAGCGAAAGATTCTAAAGTAAAAAAAAATATCCATTGTATCTCGTAAGAATAAATACCCGTAATCGAATAAACGTTAAACAATATTAAATTTAAACACTGGATATACAAATCGACTTTTTAATTATTTGAGTTTTATAGATAATATCTGAGATTCCAAAAACTCTAATTGAAAATATATGTTTTTCTTTATACAAAATCATATTATTTTATTTTTTTAACGAAGTAAAAAGTATAAAACAGAAATGCAATTTATGAGGCAATTTGTTTTCAATACTGGTTTAGGAGAATAATAACAGTTTCTCACGGGAACGCACCACGCTAAATGTTATACATTATTGACAGCGATGTTGTTCGCTACTGAAAATGACCATGTTAGGATTTGATTATCATGGTACATCGTTTCAGCGTTTAAATGGTTATTGAACGCGAGATGATTATACACTAATCAAACTGCAATTTTTTACATAATGTATAATTAACCGAATGAATAAAAGGCGGAGATAAAGCAGAACAGCAAAGGAAGTTTAATTACTGCCAAGTTAATGTTTGATTAAGGCATGTACATTTATCAATTAAATACTAATTACTTTTTATCGTCGACCAGTGCAATATATATGTATTAGGTTGATCTACTGAATGAACGGATATCGCTTCTCTTTTTTTTATAAACTATACCAATTGTAAAAAAGTAAACAATTTCACAAGTATATTGTATGAAAAGTATTTAGCAGGTTGCATCATGCGTTAAACCAACAAATTTACACTCGACTTTCGAGTAGATATATTTTGTTTTCTTAGACGACTATGTTTACATCGAGGTTTACATTTCATTTAATTGGTGTGCTATCAAGAACCATTGATAAAAATAAATAGTTAAAATTTGAAAACAGGTGTTCAGATAAAAATTACGAATAGTTGGTACAAGTACTTAAAAACTTTTTATAACTTACATATTTTTTTCACACCAGAATGTTCAAAAATTTAAATTATTATCCAAAGAAAACAAGAAAATAATTTGATAACCATTTTATTCTTATTTAACTCTGCTTATATATATATATATATATATATTGGTTGGATTGGATTCAAAGCAAATAAAGTCACCTTATTCTATAATATAATTATTTTCATTTGTACATTTGCCACAGGATATGCATCGCTTTTTGTTTATTTTCACATTATTACTGATTTCGACGTGCAGATTACTGTTATATGCGACTACATACCAAGAACATGACAAACAGTTGAAATAATATTAACTATTTTGATAAAATTATACATAATATAAACCTTTTGGTTTAAAGAACGCGCTACGGACTCTATAGCTCTCACTCGCCCAAATAAAATTAAATTCCGCGAAAGTAACTTTGTAAAAGTCTATTTTTTCAAAGTGTATTTGAAAAACTCTTGAAAAGAAAGTAAAAGAAAAAAGGTAAAAAAAAAGACATTTATGAGTCTCTTTAATAAAATTACGACGAGTGTTCCATACAAAATTGTGTTCAATTTTTAATTTCGAGTGCACGACATAATAATATTATGGAAATGTATACAATATTGATGAAACCGTTGTTTTCACACCAGTCTTCACATTAAAATCGAAGTTTTAATAACTTGTTATAAAAGTAATTATTATTTAGTGGTGAAATTTTATAAGTGTTTTACAAAACTATATCATATTATCTGCATCAAGAGAATTTAAATATGTCCGTTCATACAAAAACTCCATTTTAAAACATTCTACCAACGGGATATAATAAATGGTAAGAAAAATATTCAATTTTTTTTATTTTTCAATCTCGCTTAGAAAGTATAACTTTAATAGCTAGGCGGTTTTCTCGAGGCATTTAAGTGTGTATGAATGTGATAAATTATATTTTTAAACGAATACGTGACCCGTGTATACATTATAAAAAAAAAAAATTATTGGTATTCTCATATTATTATTATTACGTTTTGAGTTTTCAGAGTGTTATAGTAGGTAGCGACTATTAATAACTGTGTCTTCTAAGGGCATTTATTAGAGATGCCACTTTTTATTAGGTTGTTCGCTCGTTTATACTCCTATAAAAATATGAACAAAGCATATATTATATCTGCTTTTGAAAACATACCTACCTACTACTCGTATACTACTTACACACGCAGAGTTTGTTCAATTCGGTGTTTTACCCCCTGGGTTGCATGGCGGGTTACAAATTGGATGATGACATTTCGGCCTGCGTTGAGTTCGGATAAAACGTAATGTAATTTTTCAACGTCCTGGCTATCCAAATTATATCGGGTTCACCGGTTTCACGTTTGACTGTAACACCTAATATATTTCAAGTCGCAACGTTATACGATACTCCAGTGTCAATATACCGGGTTTACACGATACGAATATTCTCTTTCGATTCTTAAGTAGGTACCTATTAAGTTTTATAATAATGAACTGTTATTAAAACTTCATAACACGGGTAATTATAAAATCTGATTTTTAAAAAATGAACTGTAAAAGAAAATATAATCTATTATCAATAATGTTATTTTTTTATTTTTTTATTTTTTTTTTATATATTCAACGAAGCTAGGTTATGGTTATAACTGTAATGGCATTATTGCACGTTTAACACAGGTTTTCTAACATTGATTTTTTCAAAGATTTTTTTTTAATTTTTGAAGTAATTAATTCTCGAGGGTATTTTTTAAATTTTAAGTGCATTTTTCGAGTTTTAAAATATCACGACTTTCTATTTCGCTACAAGACTACGAGAAATTTTTAATGACAACGAATCAAACGGTATATTTTCCTAATAATGTCTCCGTAAGATTATTAAAGCCGATAAAACTAATAACTCTGATACAGAGGTGATAACCTTTTTATTTACAAGAACTATTGTTTGCACCGTTTATAAAGCATCATAAGTACTCGGTCACGAATTTTATCGTCAACAAATGCTATGCAATTTAATAAATTTCATAAGATATTTTAGAACGCACCTTTTCCAAATACTTTCTGTTCAACTTATAACTTATAACTTATAACTGTTCAACTTAGAAAATAAAAAAAAATAAGTAATACCCCTTACACATAGCCAATAATCTAGCAGATAATTATTGTGGATATGAAAAATACTTTATTCTTTTTAACTTAATGATTATTATTGTTTGATTCAAACATGAATATACCAAACATCATGAACTATAGGTAAGCCATAATATAGAAGAGCGTATCATTATATTTGCTATTATTAGAAATAATATTAAAAACAATTATAATTATTATAAATTAAAATGATATTTTCAATACATAATAATTCGATATAATTCAAGGCAACGAAAAAGATATCTAATTTACCTGCATTAATTTGAAGCTTATCATTTAAAAGCCAATTATTCTCTCAATCGTAGACAAAATCTTATTGCATCATTTATCTGGTTGCCAGAAGAAATAAAATACTTACATACTAATTTTAAAATATACTCTGCGTCTGTGATTAATTAATGAAATATATAGAAGTATAAAATGTATACTCGTTGTTTTTATAGTTAAGTATTTACCGAGGTATTTACCTTTCGAATATATCACTAATACAAGTGAAATCTCAGAATTCAGAAGACCAGAATAAAAATCGAGGGTAAAACGTCCAAATTTAAAATTCAGAATCTAAAACGAAAATCAAAATCGTTTGTCTAATTAGGTAGATACATAAAAATAACTGCATTTAGCACTAGTGTACATAATATGTACTTATATTATGATTAATAATACACTTAATTTATCATTTCTGAATTAATATTACGGATATAAAAATATGTAGATACTTGACTATAATGTTTTATAATATACATTAAAATATATATTGTAGTACCCACGGCTTTTAAGAATCATTTTAGAGTTTAATTTAAGAGGATGTGTTTTAAACAGGATATACAGTGACTCGGAACTCCTGATTAGATTCAAGATTTTTACGTGGGTTTTTTAAAGTAACCAATTCAATACGCGTAAGTCTATAATATAGATATGATTAAGTATAATGCATAAGTTAAACGTGTTAGAAGTTTTATTTTAAATTTTAAATCAATTTAACCAAAACTATTTTTAGATGTTAACGAATGATATAAACAATAATTGAATATATTTTGAATTTCGATTTTAATATATATCCTACATATTACGCTTTTATTCGTTTGAGTAGATTTGGAAATATAATTTGTAATTCCTCTAATTATAAGTTACCAAAAAGTTGATATAAAACTACGAATCCAGAAAAACAAACAATTTTTATTTGCATTAATATTTATTCTCGTACACCTAACCTACATATTTTAATAATTTATTTATTATTATAATTTGTAAGGAATTTAACGCTAGAGCAACCTTAAACATTGCGTAAAATATAAAAAAGATGGATTGAAAAAATTTGATATTATAAAAATAAATTGAACGAATAATATAGTAAAATCGAGTTAAATAGTATAAACAAATTTTGACTAGAGTCTCTATTTAGTATTCATGATTAAAATAATACCATAAATAATTATTGCACAATGACGTCTTGTATTTTAAGCTCGATTTTAAGTTAACTAAACAAAACCATAAATGTACGAATGTATACAGGTATACCTATGCAAACAGAGATTCAAACGAATATGATTCGATCAGTTTCTAAAACTTCTTTGCGCTTAAAAAAATTAATATTAGGTAAACACAATATTGTTGCTGTGGCGACGTTACGAATAATAATTTTTCAAAACATTACTGTAATGTTAATAGAGACAAAACGATTACAATATACATTTAGTAGGTATAAAATTATTATTATTATTACAAGCGATTTGCTCGCAAAAACTATACCATCGCAAAAACGTATCTCACAATATATTATTATACCTGTCGCGAAGTCGCGACGAAGACTTGCGAAAAATACGAAATACATAGATCGCGATCGGTGGCAAACAACACATCAAAATCGCACCATTACAGTTAAACGACAACTACTCTGAGAAATCGACAAATCGTTTATTCGTTTTCATAAATGGTCTGACACTATATGGGTAAGTACCTCAACCACGTACAAAATGGGAATCGCTTAGGAATAAATTTTCGAATATGATAAGGACTACGACGACGACGTATAGACACCGGAAAAAGGCCGTTGAAGGAAACCATCAATAGGAGGATCATAGACATCATCGCCGAGATAATGGACGAAGTGGCTATCAAAAGAAGGCGTTAAGCGTTTTTAAAACACGCGTGTTTAAATTCGGAGCACATTTGTGTACCTTTGCTGTCAAGTGAAGCCGACGAGGAAGTTACAGAGTGGAACGTCTTAAATGGAGCCTGTGAAATTGTCAGACGACAACTACTGCGGTGTATGTAAGATCGAGAAAGAGAATACAGAAGAGTCTGTACATTATAACATTATAATAATAATAATATATACAAAAATAATTGGCCATCCTCTTTGGTCGGCTGATTGACACACGAACGCGCGCGCGAGCCCCCTCGACCACGAGTGGCGTTCTGCACGTCAACATTGTACAATATATAGTAGTATTCTTGTGTATAGAATGTATAAATATATGGTAGACTGTTCTAGTATAAAATAATAATAATAATATTACACGCCACTGCAGTGCACTGCTTACAACCGTGAAAACGTTTCTGTCGAGTGTTTACTATAGTACTACCTACTACTATTATTACTACCACAACACACCCGTCCATTCAAACTCATTCAAAATGTATAAAGGATCTACTATTGGGCGAAATCCAAAGGAGATACAACACACACTCACACGTATCTGGTGAAATAAATTCGAAATACCATTTTTAATTTTTTTCGACAAACAACAAGGGGTTAACACAATAAACACGACGATGATGACGACCCTCGGGACCTTGTCAATTGCTGCTCGAATATTATCGATTAACTTGGTTTTCCAAGATTCAGACGGACGAAAATTATTAAATGTAATTACACAAATTAAATAAATTATTATTATGTTAACCACTCGACGCATTACATGAAAAATCTATATTTTCTCGTCATGTCACCCGCACTGATGATATCAAGGATAAATTATTGTAATTTTTAAAAGGTAATGCCCAAGCGGACGCCCGTCAATAAATCCAAAAAAAAAAAAACAATAGAAAATTATGAAAGTTTTACATTTTGAAAATCTAGGTCAAAATTTTCATATTTATGACTTTTTTTTATGGTCTTGACGTTCATTAAAAGTATTCAAAATTACAGTCACAACATTATCCAATTTAAATCTGAAAGGTTTTTATACAAATTATGTTTATACCTAATCTGGGCAAGTTACCGAGTTAAAACTCGGTGAGCCGTACGACATTAGGGCCGATTGTGTAATATGTGGCAAAATATTATAATATAGGTATGAGCATAAAGTGAAATTTGGAAGATTCTTAGCAGCTACTGTATAGTACCTACGTAAAAACATTTCTTTCAAAGGGACAGAACGAGTCAGAAACAACAGAACTCTATTTAAACTATTTATATTTAATCCAGTGCTGTTTATTTACACCCCTGTTCATACTTACTTATTTTCGATGTGGTTTCGGTTACATTAGATTTACCATTTTAAATTCACGCACACATTTTACACATAGGTAGGTACACCCTATTGGAAGGGTTCGTGGAGAACAGCTGTTTTGTGCATATCACATCTATCCGTCGATCAAATTTTTAAACGAACGAATTCAATAATTCAAACCGTTTAGGTACCAGCATATATTATTATATGTTTCCGTACAGATACCTATCTACACTCTCTTTCTCGTGTTTCGATTGCATCAAAAATAAAGCGCGCAATATAATATATTCTAAATCGCGATATGACGTACATTTCGAGTTTATTTACGTACAGAGATAAGTCTGGGGAAAATGGATTTAAGGAGTTTCGAGGGCGATTGTGAAAAATTATCTACGTGATTTGTGTATGTTCTTACGTTGGGAAGAAGGGGGGGGAGGTACGATAAAAACCGGGAAAATCTCCGAGAAACCGTTCTGCGAACCGATCGATTTTCCGAGCACCGCAAAGCACGTTTCGCATCTCGCGCCCCACCCGCACGCGGTCAAATCGCCGCCAAAAACCAAAAATAAATATTATTTGAAAAAACACGACTTACCAATCGTAACCGAGTGCAACAGCAGCGCCGAGATGACGAACGACGTCGCGGCCGTGTTCATTTTCGATCGCGTTTTCCTTGTACTTGCGTGTGTTTACCGTGCAGCAGGGCACGTCGCCGTGGACGCGGGAAACTTATCCTCTTCCGGGGGTGGGCGCCCGCGTTTACGCCGGTTTACGCGACACCGCGACCGGCGCCTGAACGTCCATGATGATTAATTATGATAAATTATGTGTGTGGACGGCGAACAGCGATATAACGACGACGGAAACACCTCGAGGGTAAGTAGTCGGACGACACGCCGGTGGCGAATCGAGAGAAAAAGAATGGAAAAATCACCGCGTAACCTCCTCGATATACGAGATGGTAAATTATTCTGTGCGTATCTCGTGAAAACGCTATCGCGACGCGTTATCAGCGGTCGAAACGTTGAAATTTTGATTCGATAGTAATTTCCACCAACGGATCAAAAGCGCGCGCGCGCACACAACACACACACGCGACACGCGTACACACTCACGCCGAACCGACGACGACCGGCAGTGGACTGACCACCACCACAAGAAATCCGTTCGCGAACGATTAACGACAACAATAAATATACAATAATTTTACAATAATAATAATAATATTGTTTGTGGCCGTAGCTGCTGCAGCTAGTAGCCGCGCAAAGAGATAATACTATTATACGTCGTTCCGCGGGAGGGAAACGCGCGCGCTAGTCGTCGCGGGGCGAATTACTCACTGCCGAGGCGGTCGCCGTCGTCGTCGGCACTCGGTGGCTTTCGGCGGCGGCCGGAACTGCTGCGCTCCGCCACGACGGCGGCGGCGGCGGTTGATGTGTGCGTGCGTACGCGCCTGGTGTGCGTGCGTCGGACCCGCCGCCGACGCTCCCTTCGGAATCAAGTATTGACCCGAGAGAGTGCGTATACGCGCCGACCGACGTGTACACAATAATATAATATACACACACACGGACGAGACCCACGGCGTTCTTTTTTTCATTTTTTGTTTTTTTTTTGTAATATTATTTCTCTCTCGCTCTGCTCTTCCTCCCCCCCCCCAGGGTATACCACCGTACGTGTGCCCTGTATACCTATTCCTTTACCCTTTTTTTTTTTGTTTTCGACATTTTGTTTTTTCTCTGTGCCCTGGTCCGCGTACCATTGCGTGTCGGGTTTTATTATTTCGACCCGAAAATTCGGCCTAAAAGCCCCAATTCCTTCCCCCTACCCGTCACCGTCGAGTTAAGCCCCGCCGCAGGGTCGTCACGTCGGTCGGTTGGTCCCCGCGGACTCTTTGCCGCTGATCGCTCGATTCGCGGCGATTTTGATCGGTTTTACACTCGCGCGCAGAATAAACCGGCCGTACTTAACGATATTTATGCCGCATTCGCGGTGACCCCGACGAACACCTCTGTCAGAGTGTGTGAGTCTAACCCCAGAACTCTTTTAGCCGGTACAGCGGGTGATCAAGTGTTTGATGTGTATTATGAAGCATACAGTACCAAGGCCGTCCAGGTGTCAACCCCTCTCTCTCCAAAATTCGTTTTCAGTTACAGCCTTGTACAGTACCTATGTAATATAGTCTGATTAAGTGGCAATTTTTATTCAAGGGATGGAAAAAACGTTTTAACTCACCTACCCCTGATGGCGAAATGTATAGTTTTTTCGTCATTTAATTTGTAATCTTTACATTTGCAATTGATTTTTCAGTACTCGCCAACCAAATTTTTGTCTGGGTGGGACATTTGTCCCAAAAATTCCGATCGTAAGCCTCTAGACTGATAGTGTAATAATTATTGTATTTAAATTTTTAAACTCTTTATCAATTATTGACTGAGTTATTTTCAAAAACCAAAATGTTTGTCTTCTACTATCAAACTTTGGCGAATGGTTCAGCGTAACTACACTCTCACTTACGTATATATGTTTCACATCATACTGTGTATCACGTGCGTAAATGTTTTCTCGATATTGCGAACGTCACGAGCATAATATTGTGTTCAGATAAACATATAATACGTATGTATTATGTATATATTTTGTACCACCACCGCGTGTGCTGTTTATTTAAGTTTCGGTCCGGTGGTGGTGATGGCGTATCGGTAGCGGCGGAGGGCAGAAAAGTTTTACCGATAAATGTGTTGACTTTAAGCTTCCGGCGTACACATCATCCCGACGACTCTGAGATATATTATTATAACGCTTGTGTATACGTAATAAACTTCTCGAGAGCGGCCCACTATTTCGCATGTATAAACGTAAAATACGCAAGATTATATACAGGATGATAAGCGGGAGATGTCAGGGTGGTGATTCAAAATTTAAAATGCTACAAAAAAAGGTTCATACGAACTGCAGTCCGATGATGTTAAACTGTATTGTAGGCCGTTAAGTTTTTCAGTTTTTTCGCTAAAACATTATTTCTCTTAGTAAAAAGTCACATCTTCAGAAATATAAGCGCTTAGAAAATCAAAACATGCCATTGAAAAGCTCTTTTAAATACATTTTTTAATGGAAATTTAAATTATATTAAGTATTAAGTTAGCTTTGAACTCATTTATCTGCAATAAAGAAAATTAAAAATTATGAAATAAATCAATTTATAATTATTGAGAATTGCATTTTGGGGCACATAGAAATATGTTGTTGCATTCGAAGTTTTGTCTTTCGCCAATCACCCTGTATAACTGTGTTTATTTCATCTTCCAGTACAGCATCACGTGTGTGATTGACGGTCTGACTGGGAGAAAATAATATTGATGTACGTGTCGGTGTGAGTATAATATATGTTATTTCGACGTGTGAAAGTCAATCATGACCATACGACGATCGGTTGAAATAACTTTTTTCGATACTTATGTGGAATCCTGCGCTCACAATTGTCTGAGAAATAAATCCCCCTACTAATCACTAGTTTTAGATACCTAATCATAAACCAAAAAAGTAAACCTCGGGAATGCTATCATTTAAGTTCATATTATAAACAATACTCTTATACAAAAAATCTGGACTCTTCGCTCTATGGATACTTTATTTATTCTTCATCAGTGTGTTAACTTAAAAAAATATATATAAATAATTTCTATAAAAAACGATTCTAAATGAAGCTTCATTTAGATCCACGGCCCACCGTGGATAATTCTACAGCCCCTCGAAAATCATCTCACTTTAACAAGATATGTTTATTTTAGTACAGCATTTTTTGTTGTCAATTTACGTTTAAATGTTATATATAATAATAAATAATATAAATATATTAATAATAAATAATAATACAATAATTAATAAAAAATATTTTTCAATAATAATTTTCATACTCGTCTAACGTCTAAATTTATAATTAATTTACCAAATTAATTATAAATTATAATACTTTAAACAATAAGATATCAAATTAAAATTAGTGATATGATCTGGTAATAACTTTAATGAATTTTGATGTTTTCAGTGTTTTACTACCTAATTAAAATCGAATACCGGCTATTGATATGATAATAGAATTTTTATTTTCAGACGTTGTGTGAAGGATTCTGCAAGAGTACCATTTTCTCTCGTGACGGGTTTTCGACACTAAAACTGTATCGCGGATTACAATTGCATAATATTTACAGAACACAAGAAATGCACATATACACCAAGTTCCGTATAAGAATAGACCAAACGACACATCATACATTACCCGGTTAATTGATAAATGGAACGGAGTAGATAGGTAACTTTAAGTAATAATAATTTTAGAAAAATCACATTATGCATTATACGCGATGTATCACTACAGCAGTGTGTATCACACGAATGCGTTGCATACCAAAATTGAATAGGCACAAAATTAATTTTTGTTTTTAAAGTTCACTCAATTACAACGTGTCATATATAGTGTTTGGCATTTATTTATTTATTTTATAATAACGAAAACACACCGTAAACTCGAACTCAATTAAAACGTAATGATGACTGACGAGTTTGTTTTGAAAAAAAATAATAATAATATGAATTATTTACATACCAACTGTCTTTTATCCGCATGAGTGCTTCAGCTTTTAATGTTTATAATAATAATAATAATAATATGTGTGCAAACAACTTGTGCTTGAAGGAGGAAAATATATAAATCATATTTTTCACTATAAGACCATTATAATACTACCGTAAAAAGCAATTTTTCTAAAACGATTCATAAATTACATTTCAACAAAAGTGTTTGTATACTTAGCTCTTCAAATATTAACACCGTTCGGTACACAACACAACATTTGGATTTATATTATATTATACGTTATAATATTATGTATACAAAAAGTTCAACAGTACAATATATTGTTGAAAAACTTTGCCATTAAAAAAATAAATTATGTTGTTTGTAATTTAATATTTTAATAGTACTATATACTATACTAGGTATAAACATTCACCACATCAAAGATGTTAATTAAATAAAGTCGGATTCGGTATATTTACGTAATGAATTTGACGTCTAATGCCTAATGAGATACATGCTGGTCATCACACCGCTGCCATTTGAACACGACATGTCCGTGTAGTTCATAATGCGTATAGTATGAAATATAATATAGCTAAAGTAATGATTTTAATATCCCGTCTTAATATAATATTTTCCAGCAGTAAATAATTAATAATGCGACAGCACAATTATTCATTTGAAATGTTAATATTTATATGTACACGTCGTGTTATGACATAATTTATTTTAATTGTGTGTGCCAAGTATATATATATATATATATATAAATTATACATATTATACGCATTATGCATGTACATACCATTGTCGTCGTCGGTTGACGAATAAACGACTCTAATAAAGTATAATATTCTAAACTCTGGAAATACGCGTATAATAAGGTATTTTAAAAACGAGAATAAAATATTTAAATATCGGCTATTATACACAAAGCGCATACTGATTGACAATTGAATACACACGCTTGCTTTAACACACAACAAACAATGATCTGATTGGGTAACATATCATCGATTGTTTATATGTAATTTATTATTGTTCGTTATTAATAATTTAATATACCGTAACCGTATATAAACTATTTGTGGAATCTGCAGTCAACCGTCGAAAATTATAAAAGTATATACATATACGATTGAGTATTAAATAATGTTTTTAAACATCATAACGCAAGACACTGTGGGCGGTAAAAAATAAAAAAGATAAGGATGTTTTCCCAGAGTTTTTGAAATGAATATTAAAAACTACTCAATTAACTTGGAATTTAATTATTGTTCCGTGTATTTTTATTTAAAACAACAGACTGCAACTTTAGTGTTTTGCAATATTTTTATTCACTTGTTTTTCCATTTTAATTATTATTATAAATTAATTATGACAAATTGAAAAAAGTACGATTATGTAGCTATAGCATTTAATTTTTTTTAACTCGATTTCTACGTGATTTAGTCAAGAATTTATAATATCCCGTTGTATTCGATTTCTATATAAGAATACACAGCTAATATTATATTCAATAGTAGCATTTGAATAAATAAGACAGATAATTGAATCTTTCGATGATTATTGAATAAAAATTATTACACCTACGTAAAAATTCATGAAATAAAATTATCCAAGTTCAAACATTCACATTAAAACGTTAAGAAAACTTGAGTATAATTTAAAAATTGGATTATACACAAAGTCACAGCAAGTTTTAACTATTTATACATTTATGCATCATAATTTTCACCAAGTTTGTTTAATTTGAATATTATAGTTAATTTTCATCCTTAATATAATTACGGTAAACCCACTATCTTGTTTTAAGAGATTAAAACTTCCAAATACAAAGAATAATATTATACAGTATTCGTTTCGAGTTTATAATAATTAATATTTCAACGAATCCCGTGAATTTAAACTGATACCCGCTTAAGATTTTTCAAATGTAAATCCTCACGAAAGCGTAAAGCTGTATCTGGTCTGGAGGGATTTTATAGTTGGGGAAAAATAATCATTTTCTTCCGATATATCATCTGGCGTATGATAATAATTAGTGGCACAATAGGCAGCAGCAATACTTTGCGGTTATAATTCACTCTCGAAAAGTTTATAGATTTCAATTTAATTGAAAACGATATCAAGGTGGGGGGGGAGAATGATTTTCCGTACTTCCGAACATAATAACGGCGGGCACTGAAATAAATCTGCGCGCTTTTCTTTTTAAATATTCATTTAATCGAGCGTTATTAAAACTCGTTATTCCTAAACATTCCCAGAGGCCCGACCAAGTAGTATAATATCCCAATTAATTAATCTCTCGTGGGACGTCCTTTTCGTGAAACATTTGTTTCCAGTAAAGAGACACAGCTCCGACTAAAATGATTATTTATGGAAAAAAAAAATAAATAAATAAACTAACGCCACGATGAAAATATTGTTTAATATACCAGGGGATTAAACACAGTGCGGCATTTTTTATATTTTATTTAGTCTCGCGCTTTAATAACTCTAAACGGCATTTAATAAGGTGACGCGCTGCACACGGCGACCGTGTAAATATTATTATTAGGAATCTACCCGGATTTAATTCCGGAATAAACGACTTTTGAATATTTTAAAACGCTCCCCCCCTCCCCGTTCAATTGCGGCGGTATTTAACACGAGTAGTAGTTAGTAAAATAATTACACCTGTTGAGAGAAAATTGAAATGTTTTATGAGCTCAAACACTGCAGCAGAAGAGTCAATTACGATAAATAACACACCCGAACAACCTGTGTATTTTATTAAACCGTTTAAAAGTCGTTCAAATATAAATATCGTGCGATTCCTTTTTTTCAGCGTTTATTTTTTTGAGCACTTCATTTTTATTTTGTTAATTCAACGTGTCACAGCAACGTGTGACGCGGGGTCGGCTCGACTGCCACCTCGGCTAAGGACTCAGGACTCGAGAACATTAAAAATGAACTTTTTATCACTTTAATAATGTGCACTTAAAAGTACAAAAGAAAATGCGCTATAAATAGCCCTATAAAAATCAAGAGATATGCTAATTTATTTTTGCAGTATTCCGACTCGGACCGTGGAGTAATAAAATTAATATACTGTCCAGTTTGGTACATAATGATAAAATTAGATATTATAATGAGCTATGAGCAAGCAGGCGTCAATGGTCGTTGTATAGTGTCTAAATCAAGCAATATTAACTGCTGTTATTGGATAAAGACTAATTATTAATTTCGAATAATTTAAATTTTATTTTTAGATATTCATGATGAGTAAATAAAAAAACAAATTTTGATTAAACGAATTTGCATTCTTTAAAACGTGGAAATATTTGATAAAAATAGCATATTTTAAAAGTCTAAATCATCAGAATAGTTTTAAAACATGCAAATATAGCAGAGAAAAAATCGCGTGTAACTTGAAGGGGAGCGCGAAACGAACATTTTTCAAACTGATTCTGTTCAAAAATTTACAAAACAAAATATGCAATAAATATTAAAACTTCCGAGTCCTGATTACACCAAGTGTTACACATAGCCGACAAACCTGATTTACAATAATCAAGAACAAGACGAAATAAAAATAAAAAAATGTAATGTAGGCAAACTTCAATTTGTACACTTTATTTTTTTTAAATAGATTCTACAGAAAAAAAAATATATAAGTAAGTAATATCATCAATATATTATTATGTCTAATCAAAACACGAAATATTTGAGTAACTAAAAGAAAATACATATTATAATATGCTTTTCTGGCTTTCTGTTCGACAAATGCGTCGTCAAAGTTGATATTACGTGTTCAATAAAATAAATTCCGCATGGGCTCAAGGAAAATGTTTACATTGTCCCCGGTGGTCGGTTCATACGGCGTGGTAAACATTATTATTATTATTATTATTATTATAACGCAGTATGACACTATAAACTATTCGAATACGTTCGTGCACTGTCTGTGAAATAAAAATACACACACACACATATATATATATATAATCTGTAATTCGTTCTACTGTGCTGAAAATTTTTACAGACAATACGCAGAAAAAAAAAAAAAAATCTCGTTATATTCTGACGATATTATCATTCAAGCCGGGACCTGAGGCGAGGAACACGATATACATTTATATATATATATATATATGTATTTGTTCTCTAGCAGATCCTGCTGCTTTTTAGTTCGCTGTATTATTTTTTCAAACGATGGATGTTTTATTCAGAAGAACAACTAAAGTCGAAGAGAAAAAAATCCGCGAAAACTCCACAAGCTGCGTCGTGCGCGGATAATCCCATTTGAATGTAAAAATAGTCTCAAACGTCACTGACTCGGACGCGCGTTTCGTTGGAAAGAAAGGTGAAAAAATTTAAAATTCAGTGAAAAATAAAAACTAAAGTTCAGCGTTTTACGTGATGCCCACGAGAATATTATTATTGTTGTTCTTGTTGTCGGCGCTCACGTATCATATACTTACATAACCGGTTCGTCTTGTCTTTTGTGGTGGATTATCACTGTACAAAGTTATGCCGAACGATAGTGACGTATAGATCTTATTATATAGATCATTCGCGGTCGCCGCTGCGTGCGTACAATAATATAATATTGTAAATATCTCGAGGCAATGAAATCCTCCGGCGGCGCCGAGTACTTGTTTGCGCGGTGGTGACGAACGCCGTGCCGCGTCGATTTTTTTTTTTTTTTTTGAAAAAATTCTACTAACAATAATTCATTAATTACTACTAACGATAATATACGGCTGCATTAAAATTCTGCTCATCGTTTCTAGCTAGTCTTTGCTGCAACAATCGGTACAACGCGACTTTATTCGATTCCTTTTTTTTTCTCTCCGTCGTCGCGCCATTCGTCTACAGCACGAAGAACAGTCGCGACGACTAGGTAATCGAGTTACACCGCCCGCGCACACACACACACGTGCACAACTATATTCTATCGCATTGGTGGTTCCCAACCTTTTTTATTCTATTCCCCCCTTGTATATTTTCAAAATTCATATCCCCATTAAAATATAATTTTGATATTTTTTTTTTTTTTTTTTGACCATACAAATAAATAATTATACAAAATAACTATAAGTATAGGTTTATCTATACAACTGGTGAATTTTTATTTTCATTATTTTATACATTAGATATTAGTTAACCTACTAACTCATAATATTAAATATAATAACAAATTATTAAATATAAAAACAAAAATAATTACATAAAGTATAAATATTAATTAAATAACTGAAGTAGATTTAAAATTAATTTTTTAAACAAAATTGCTTAAAAAAAATTCTCATTATTTCATTATCTCAGAATTCCCCCTCCCTTGTGCAGTATCTTAATTCCCCCCTAGGGGGCATTCCCCACCGATTGGGAACTACTGTTCTATCGTGTATTGTACGTCGTTCGACTTGCCACAGTGTGCGTATATTGTGTGTATACCATAATATGTATTATCTATTTGTGTTGGCTGAACTATAACCGATCGTGCGGAATGTCGGCGTCGTGTTTACCTATTGGCGCGAGGGACTGGTACGACGCGCGAGCCGACGATAATAATAATAACTATAAGTACCTGAGTACCTCACCGCGTATTATTATATGTATTATAAGTACGAGTACGCGGATGTATCGCCTTCTGTGCACACACTCCGAGGGAATTCGTCTCGGGATCAATGGCGGCGGACGATCGTGTATATAGTATATTTTGTAAAAAATCGATGACATAAAACAACATTGTTATAAGTACTGCTGCGGGTTAGTTAATAAGTAAACAAACCCGGCCGATGCGAGGGCAATTCAATGAGTTTTCGGTCTCTTTATATCAGTGATTCTCAACCTTTTTTTAAGTCACCACCCCCTCCTTGAAGATCAAAATATTTTTCGACGCCCCTCTTGAAAAAAAAATAAATAAATAAAAATCGTGTATTATTTGAAAAGTGTATAGCTGAAAACTTAATTGAAAATACGCGCATATACAGGGTCGTCTTTATGGGGAGGGCACATGGGGCCCGTGCCACCCCTATTTACTGTATTTTATACTTTTTTTCAACTATGGGAGAAAATCGATTGAATGGATTATCATTGCTGAATATACATCCAGAAATAATTATTATTAAACCTGAAGAAGTAGTTGATATAAATGCTAATCCCAGACGTATTCAGTTATTATAAATATCTAAATTTATTTAAAAAAAAAAAGGTTTTATTAATTTTTTATTAATTAAATGTTATGTTTCTATCAAACTCGTGTATTAGATAACTCGTGGTTATTAGATATTAAATTATGACATTATTTTCAAATGGATAATATGAGTTATTTTTTAACTGTATATAATTTGAATTTTTTGTTTGTGCCCCCCCCTATAAGGCATTTCTAAATACGCCCCTGTGCATATAATCGGTCTTCATAATGCTTAGCTGGCTTTTCATATCTCATTAGTTGAATGCTCAATCGATATTCTTGAATCTGTTAATCTGCTGTTTCAATGTTTATTGAAAACATTCGGAAAAAATACAATATTACAGATAAGCCATGGAGCGTCGTTCGACGGAGTATTTGTACTTCATTTTTTATTTTACTTCAATATTTTAGCTTCAATGTAAATGTATATTATGCTCATCGCCCCCTCAGAACCTCTTCACCGCCCACTGGGAGGCGTTATTACCCCCTCATTGAGAACCACTGCTCTACATTTTATCCTCGCGCTGCGGCTGCTGCTGCTGGAAATCGAACGGGGAACGTCGTTTGTGTAAATAATTACCGATATATGCGACGACCTTTGTGTGCACAGACGTGGCACTTACGTCACGGATGTACACGGTCGATCGCCGAGGCACGAGCTGCGCAAAGGTACCGATTTCGCACGCCGTTTCGTTCGTGCGTCCGGATGAGTCTCTTTCATTAATGATTATAGTTCCCCCCCCCCGATACTCTCTGCGACACAGTGTCTAGCAGGCCACAACACGTTTGAATATAAATGAACACAGCGTTTGGGGGGGGGGGTACACAATATACCAACAATTAATAGTAACGCGATAATAATAATTTATAATATTTGCAGAATACTTTTATTACACAAAAATATTCAAAATAAAATTCTCTATCTAGGCATCAAGTTTCAAAACAATTATTGGTAGGGCCAATTTTTTTTATGTACGTTAAAATGCGTAATTTTAGGTAAAACTAACGAATTTTATCGAAATTCTAACTTCAAACGGGTATAAAAAAAAGTAGTTGACTGACAATTTTTTGAAATTTTTTCAGGTCAATTAGACATGTATGTCAGTGAGATCATATTAAATTTTCAAGTCTTCAAAAATAAAAAATTTTATTACATAAAAACTAACAAAAAATGAGAAATTTTCAAAATACTGTACTTAACTTAAAATTAATCAAATATTTTTGAAATTTTTATGAAATGTTCTCGTGACTTTTTTTAGTCGTTGGTGAAAATTTCAAGTCCCTAGCTGCGTTATTTTAGAAGTTATGTTAAAAAGTAATTTTCAATTTTACTAAAATTCCTGTAATTGCATATTTTGCCGTTTTTTGGAAATTTTCGACAGATTTTCCCCGTTTTTGGAAAAAGTATTGAGAAATTTAAAAAAATACCTTTTCAAAGAACCATCTGGGTGTGATTCAAGTCCTATAGAGATACTGTTGAAACGTTTGGACAAGTATTTCTACACGAAAAAGTGTTTACAGAAAGAGAAAAGAAATAAATAAATGAACATTATTGTACAATCATAAGATTTCTTCACTCCGTTCAGAATCTAAAATATAAAAGTTGTCAGCTATTATGAGATATTGTAATCGTTATATTATTATTATAAGACAACTAAACGTTTGAATGTAAGTTGTTTACGTATTATACGATTTCCAGTCTTAAATACAGTTTTATGTAATTACAAATATTATTAAATTTCGTAAAACGTATTAACTCTTTAGGTGGGCATGGTTATATTTGGAAACACTGTGCATTGTCTTTTATTTCCGTCTCGTTGTCTTGCGAGGAGTTTTAGCGGACAATTACTTTAAATGAGTCGTTTATCGCGGACCGTTCGGACGGTAAATTCAGCCATTTCCAGCACATCGTGACAGTATAATACTCGCAAAATACAAAAAGCAATCATACTACAATTGTAATGTCCCTTTATTGCACATCATAATATTCTACGAACACACACACACACAACATATATATTATATATAAATGTTGTATCTGTGTGTGTGTGTATCTGTGTGTGTGTGTGTGTGTGTTGTGTGTTTGTATTGTATACTTACTTCCCATGAAATTTTAATACTGCTAACATAAACCGACTAACAGTGTGGATGATATTGTATCTAAAGGAGAAAACACATTGTATCCCTAATATAACCACAACCCAGACAATTTTGAGTAGAGCGTTCGTACATTGCATATTATAATATTTTATTATCAACACTATAGACTAAAATATATAGAGCACTTGTCTTGTTGTAATTTCAGTTCTAATAGATGTTAGGTGTTTTATTAATTAATATTTTCATCGAACTTTAAGTCGGTTGCACATCTATCGGATGCTGCACAATTTAATTTTAATATATAATATATAATATCCGTGTCATAGTTTAAAACGGCGAAAATTCCTGAGGGAACCTGATTCCAACGAAATTTTGATAGTACTACATACAGGTATCAGTACTTAACACCTATTTTTATATACATTACATATATATTATTTTATTTATAATGAATATATCAACCCTCAAATTTACTCATTAGTTTGCACAATATTTTTAGCCAACAATGGGCTCTCAAATTGTGAGACATTTAGCGCATCGCTTCTGCAGTATATTCAGATAATATATATGCATTTGATTTTATGTTTTATATAATATTTGTATATATATAAGTGATTTAATAAAAATTTAAACAATGAACTATGAAACTATAACTAAATTTGGTAAAATCGTATAAAACTAAAATCAAATTTTGTATGTAATACGCTAGTACAAAGTTTTTAACAATAGACCCAAATTGACCCAAATTTAAGCGGTTCCGGAGTACTTTTGTTAGAAATTATTAAGGAGAGCGCTTTTTAAGTGTTATCAACAGAGGTAGAAAAGACCATATTCCCATTTTTTCACATAAGTCTCCACTTCAACCTCTCGTTGTTCAAGAGGTGGAAAAAGTCAAATTGTAAGTGTATATATAAACGCGAAAAACATTATACATACGTGATACGTATATAATACATTGCTACCTGGTCTCATAGTCAAAATCGATCATTTTCCTGCCCGTGTTCTGTCAGGGGATTTTATCAGTTTTCCTTTTTTGTTTTGGCCGTCAGAAGACATTGAGATCGAAAAGGCCGAAATAGGTACTACCGATAAATTCTTCAAAGTATCAATTCGGCCAATACCTTCTCGATTTCAGCAGACTTCTATATTATATTATATATTCATACGAGCAAACTTTATATCATACGTAGACCCGCGCTTGTATTTATATTGCCACACTTGTAATTATTATACTATTATTTACACTATTAATTATACCGGTGAGTCGATATTTTGCAAATCGTTATTTCAATATCATATTCTTGTGGTGTATACATATTCCCGTACAGAGTAAAAATAACTTATAATAATAATATATAAACTACATTACGCCATTCAATAATTGAATTCAATAATATAATTATTATATTATTGCAATACTATAATAACGTTGTTTTGTCACACTGCGATAATGCGTATTATATTATTATTATGCTATTAAAATAATAATGTTGTCTCGCCACTCGTTACTATCTGCATAATATTATACCTTTAAGCCATCTACTTGTACTAAAAAAAAAAAAAAAAAAAATGATTTTTATATGCTGCACGTCCGACTGTGGTTTTCGTCAACTACAAAATTTTACTCGAGTAATCGTCCTCATCGTCCTTATAACATGCATAGTGGCATCCTTAACATAATAAGTCTAATACTCATATAATAGATAGTAGGTACATATTGTTTAGAAAATAATTAAATCTGATTTTTTAATTTTTTATCAAAATAATTTATTTATTAAAATTTATATTAATTGATTTATTATAATATAAATAGAGGCATGTGCTTGTAAATTTTTAAATATATTATTATTTTATTTTTATCTTTTAATACATATTTTCGTCATACTTCATTATCATTATTATTATTACTATTATTACTGTGCATCTAAATCCGTGTTCTAAATTTAATTATAAACGTAATTATACTACAGTAATATGTTATGTAAGTGCGTTTTTTTAAATACGACGAAGGAAATCATTTACAACAACACCACAACAGAACCAAAAATATTAATTTAATTATTTTTGCAACCCCATTCCTCCTCCGTCCTCCGTCCAACCCTAAAATAATGTGCCAGCTGCGCCATTGTACTGCTGCAACACACACGTGTAACGTGGATGTTGCGAGCGCGACGATTTCCGCGATCTTCTAAATTGAATACATTCTTAGTTCGCGTCTAGACGCGTTTACAACACAGCTATATCGCCGTTCAAAATACTTGATTGCATTCCACGTCGCGCGAGACGGTTTTTCTCTCCGTCTCTCCGCCCTGTGTAAATCTATCTGTGATGTGTATGTGAGCACATATATATATATATATATATATATATATATATATTCTCTCTTCTCTATACACATATATGTATACCAATGTAGTAGATTGTACGCGAAATGCGTTGGTGAATAATTCAATTTGATTTATATATCTCCAAACGGCGTCCGTGCGAGCCGTTGTTTTTGTTTTCCCATCTCATACCGTTTGAATATTTGATTTAACAAAAACAAAAAAATTACGAGCGGTCCGCCCGGATAGTCGTACATAAATACGCGCGGCGATTCAGGTGTGTGTGTGTTTTATGGTGCGCAATATTCCGGAAGTCGCGGTAATTTTTAATGATAGCGTTAAAATGTACATGTATAATGGATGAAAATATAGGAAGAACTGACATAATACTGGGGGGGACTGGCGTCATTCACTATGGGTACAAATTTGAAGACCGCACCCCCCGATTTTTGATGATCACTAAAAAATGTATTATTGATATCATTTAGATTTATTTTGTCTCCAATGCCTTTGGACAATCCGTAACTGCTGACAGTTGTGGCCAAAAAAAAATCGAAATTCATATTAATTTCGCCTCGTACCTTTGATTCACGGTGATTGTATAATAACGGTGGGTGTGTTATATTTTAAAACAAAATGTATTATAGGTTTTTATGAAAACATTATTATTGGTAATCTATATGGTTTTTTTCGCTCAAATTTAAAACAGCTTTAGTAACGGTGACTTATTTGGTTTGAAACTAAATTTTCGGGACACTGTTTTGGGGCTATTTTCCTGCGATACTTGCACAGCACACTTACTATACTTACTTTATCCTATAAAACAAAAAGGACAAACAGTGAACTGCAATGGTCTACGTACCAATAGTCAATGCCTGAACTTAAAATTTTGAGTAAATATATATATATATATAACACATGCAGTCTAATCTGGTGTGACCGCTCGTTATATAAGTCTAATGTCTAACCTAACCGTGGAATTCACTATAGTTAACACACGACGAGACGTAGGTATTCGCGTATATCATAATAAATGGGTACACTGTACGATTAAGAATTAAGATAGTAAATAATAATTATGTTATTTAATGCCCGACAGAAATATTGGCACACTTTCAATTTGTGTTCAAATATTCTATTTCGGTATTTGCTACATTCGTTTCCAGAGCATTACAAAAATATTAAACGGCCTATATAACGTTTGTACGAAAACACTTTTATTATGCATGGAGATGAAATCGTTTGAACAAATTAAAAATTCAAGAAGAGCGTTGAAATTTCGAAAAATAACATCATCTATTTACTCTCTCTCTCTCTCTCTCTTAGTATTTATTTATTTTTACGTGAAATATTGGAATACATACCTCCGTGAAATTTGTTGTCTGATTATCTTTTGAGACTACATATCTATATAAGATTTCAACCCTCGAGTTGAAAAGGAAACTTTAAAATTGGTTTCGGTACGAATCCTTTTCTTTTTTTATATACACCAATTTTTTCTAGCATTGAGCATACAATTTTAAATAAACCATGACTGTCTAGTAATATTTATTTTTAAGTTCCGATAGAACATATGTTATCTCGATGATTTAATTCAGAAATGTGTTCATAAATCCCCATGAATGTCTGTCGTCCATGAATACCGATTTTTTTATTAGTCGTCATCCCTAAGATTACTATTAATGAATATAATATTAAGTAAAATATGAGCAAAATCGTCTTTTTATTTTCATGACTTTATAATAGAATTAATAAAAAGCCGGACATACTTCGCACGATAGGTGTTCTTCGCACGACGGGTGGGATTCTCTTGACGGGTGTATTTAAGTTTAAATAAACGATAAATCATTTCTTCAATAAAACGATTCTGAACGAGGAAAGTTAATAATATAAAAAATGAATGAAAAAAAAAATGTCCAAAATTTTTTTTCACATTTTCAACATTTTCTGCGCCAAAATCTTTCTTATATGATTTTCTATCTATATTTAAATTTTCATATAGTTCAGATCAAAAAATAATGGTTTCCGAGTCGTTTTTGTCAAATTTTGGGTAGTTTTTTCCAAAAAAAAAAAAAAAATTGAAGAATTGAGAAATTAAAAAAATGACCTCTTTAAAGTACAATCTAGAGACAAATCCGGTTTCAAAAAGTTACTTATCAAAACTTTTGGACAAATATTTCCATACGAAAAGTTGTACACAGTAAAAAAAATAAACATCATTGTAAAAACACTCTAGCTTCTTCACTTCGTTCAGAATCTAAAACAATATTTCGACAAAATTTACGTAAGAATATTATATTCTGCTTGAAATGTATCTTTTATTTTCTTGTATTAGAAATGGTTGTTAGCCAATATACTATTGGCGTCTTATACCTAATGTTTATTACGTAGTTTAATTTACCTATTATAAATTCATTGTACTAAGTAATCGAGAAATTAATACAAATATTTTAATGTTTGAGTAAAGTAATCTATAAATTAGTATAGTGTTAAATTAAAAAAAAAAAATCCAGACATACTTCGTACCACAGGTATTCTTCACTTTTCGGATCTCTTGGTGTTTTTTCCACCACGATTCTCTTGGTTAAATTCGAAAGAAACGATAAATCGTTTCTTCAATAATACGATTTAGTTCATTAAAAGTGTGTATCATATAAAGAATAATATAAGTCATCATTTTCAACACACCCACCAAGAGTGTCTGACCCGTAAAGCGAAGGGAGCGAAGAATACCCGTAGTGCGTAAGTATGTCCCGACTTTTTTGTCCATACATTAATGATATCTTTACTTTACTCTACATTACTTAACTTTAATACACTTTAATTTACTTTACTTTAATGTACTGTACTTTACAATAATTTTTTCATATTTGTATTACATTAATGAACTTTAAGTGCTTATTTGTTTTTATTCAAGTACATTGTATATTGTGTGGCAAGGGTGGGAAGTATAAAATTTCAGTGGCGGGTGATTTCGCCCAAGACTGAAATTGCCTTCCCGCACGTGCGCACACATATTATTTTTTGTCACACCTCATATATTTATAATACTTCTTGTACAACTTTCTTTTCCCATGCTAGCTGGCTGTAAAGTAACTTTACCGCCCAACCTCATACATTTATAACATTCCTTGGAAATATTTTTTTCCATGGAGCGGGTTGTAAAATAACTTTCGACCCTTGGGTGGGAAAGTACTTTTCCGCCCGCTGAACGGATAATAGTCACTTTCGACCGCATCTACTTGTATCGAAAATTAAACTTTCAATTCAGATGTGACAAAAAATAAAGAAAAGAAAAAAAAATAACGAGGAAAAAAGTGTTAAAAAAAGGTACCGATTTTTTTCACTTTTTCAAAATTTCATTGCGCCAAAATATTTCACGTATTATGGTCTATTATCTATGTTTTTTTAAAGTAGTTTTATAAAGTTTAGATTAAAAATCAATAGTTCCTGATTCTTTTTTATCAAATTTCTGGTAGTTTTTTTTGAAATTCTGAGAATTTGGAAAAATTATCTGAGTATAATCTATAGTACCATTTAGAGGAAAATCCAGTTTCAAAAAGTTGCTAATTGAGAATTTCGGACAAATATTTCCATATGAAAAAGTGTTTGTAGAAACATAAATATGAATAAAATTGTAGAAATAATAGCTTCTTCTCTTAGCTCAAAATCTAAAAAACAAATAAAATAAAATAGTACTGCCTATACGGAATGGTATGGTTTATGGATTAACATCCATTTTATGAAAACGTTCGTAGGGAAATTAAATAGGGACAGAACTTCGTAAGTGTTATTGTATTGATTGTGTATTGTATCTTCTAAAGTTGCAAGTGAACCATCTGAATTTGTAATGTAAAAATTTTGATTAAAAATCAATAAATATAACTACAGTCTACATTCGCCGATTATTATGTTTTGCCTGATATTCCCTTCTACACCTGCATAAATCTACACCACCCCCTCTCGAGAGCAGTTGCATTACCAAAAGGGTAACTCGTACGGGAGCCACTTTACAAAATACTTATGTGATATTTGTGGAAAGATTATATTGTTGTTACTTTTTACTCAATGATTAATTATTTATTTGTACAGTGACACATGTTCGTGAGATACGCTCGTAATGAGATATAAAACTATTTACTAGAATTCGATGAACTATAAAATTAATGAATTCCGTGAAAATTTTAACTTCAAACGGTTATAAAAAAAAAAATGGCTTTCGTTTTTTGATATATTTTTAGATTGATTAGACATATGTGTGAGTCAGCACATGTCAATTTTTCAAGTCTTAATATATTGATATTACAAGATTTTATGAAATACAATCTCAGAAAAATAGAAAAAAAATTCAAATATTTTCAAAGTATAGTTAGATTAAATTGATCAAATGTTTTTGAAAATTTTATGAAGTATGCGCTAAACTATTTGTATTAGTTGGTGAAAGTTTCTAGTTAATAGCTCTATTATTTTTGATGTTATGTTAAAAAACAAAATTCAATTTTGAAAAAAAAAAAATCTGGTTATAGCATATTTTACCGTTTTTATAAATTTTTTGATATTTTATTTTTTTTCTTGTGCTTAGAGAAAGTGTAGTAAAATTTTAAAAATAACATATTTAAAGTACCATAATATGGGTGTGATTTTCTATTCAAAAGATTACTTATTCAAGCATTTTTTGGGCAGGTATTTCTATACGAAAAAGTGTTTCTAGAAGCAAAAAAAATTAATAAATCATTCTTAATCAAAAACACCATTGTTAATTTACAAGTTCTTCGCTCCACTCAGAATTAAATATTACGTGTTTAAATAAACAAAATAAAAATATTTTTAATCTGATAAATTGCGCACCATATTGTAAGTACTTTTTTGAGTTAGCATTTGAAAAATAAGTATATACTAATGTAGTGTTAGACCATACGTTCTGATTTTTTTACAGTTTTTAATAATTCGTCTATCGGTCCTGTTGTCCTGAAAAATTCTATACGGGTCGCGTTTTGTCCTGTTTTTTTTTTTTTTTTAGATTGATGCCATTATTTTTTAAGCATATTCAAATTAAATTAATATATAGTAGTAATAATATGTTTAACTCCGATTTTTCTATAATTAAATTAACATCTATCTGATAATTTCGTATATTTTCTACATAACTCGCTTTTCAAATTTTCGAATATTAAACTTGTCTTTGTAAACAATTCACGTTTCGGGATTTCCAAAATATTATTATGTATCAACAAATAACGGTTAAACTGAACTGAATGAGTGAAATCTTAGTAAAAAAAAAAAAAAAAAAAAAAAAATGCAACATATTACGACACTAAAAAAATTGGACGTGAAACGTTTATAAAAACTTATTTAAGATGAAAATACCTCTTTTTAAGTAATTTATTTTAACATTTATCTGCAGTGAGTTTATCTTTCGAACGATGCGTCACGTTCAAGGCGAGTGTCGCTGTCAGAATTGAAATCACGATCATTAATCAATGTGCCAATGGAGTTATAGTAACAGTTTTCAACAAGTTACCATAGTTACTCTACTCGACCGTCACGTCGTTTGCCAGTCAACAGAGTTGGGTCACTATATACGTCCTACGTACAATTTACGTAAAGCGCAGGGAGACACGCTGACTGCGTTTATCAAATCGTCATCAAGTAATATGAATAATTAGTGTTTTGAACTGCGAATAAGATTGTTAATGTAATTTATTATAATATTATGACTTCGAGAAATGCTTAATAACGAGCGCAATAGCAAGTGATAAGGGTTCGTGTCGTTTTAATTATCTCGAGTTAATTAATTGTCTTAAAACCGTTGCATCATCAAGTCTTTGTTTTAATGACAATGCTCGATTACATGTTTAGACTCCGAGCGAAGTCAAGAAGCTGTTTTTTCAATGAAGTATTTTTTTTTTTTTTTTTTTTTTTGTATGTGTACGTGGTTTTTGTATAGAAATATTTGTCCAAAAGTTTCGACCGGCATTTTTTTAAAACCGGATTCGCCTCAAAATAGTACTTCAGAGATAATTTTTTGAAATTTGGGAAAAACCACTAATAGATAGAAAATAATGTAAGAAATATTTAGCGCGATTTCATTTTGAAAATATGAAAAACATTTTTTCTAAAATTCTTTGTTCTCATCTAGTAAAGCATAGACAAGAAAGCCGAACATACTTCACACCATGTGTATTCTTCGCTCCTCGGGTCAGATATTCTTTGTGGGTGTATCGAAAATGACGACTATTATTGTTCTTTTTATTATTAACATACTTCGCTCAAAATCATATTGTATGAAGAAATTATTCATCGTTTCTTTGAAATTCAACACAAATACAAAGAGAATGTGACCCGAGAAGCGAATAATACCCATGATGCTATGTATGCCCGGTTTTCTTGTTTATACTTTACTTTTCTTTGCTCAGATTCACTGTACTTTTTCACCTTGAAACACGCGTTTTAAATACTCGTTGTTAAGATGTTTGTCGATTTTCTCTTGTCTATTAACAATTCGTATTAGACCGAAAACTAACTGCTGTATGTGAGCGCGTAATACTTTTAGTATTTGTCTATTATATACGTATTATATTATAAGAGTAGTTTCCGAAATTCTGATCGAAAAACCTAAAAACGGTTTAAATGTGAAAATCGAAAACGCCCCGCGACGACAAACAAAAAAAAAAAAAAAGAAAAGAGGTAACATTATTCAATGTCCCGTTATCATTGTTTGTTTTTTTTTTTTTTCGTTTTAACGAGAATAAAGATAAAAAATAAAATAAGAATACCGCCATTCGCCTTTTTATTTTACAGTATCGGAAATGGTGTTCTCGTGATAAATTGATACCGATTTTAACACGAACAGAGAATAATGGAAATTTTTCCACCCCGTCGTTTTCCGCGGTGGATATTTTTCTCGCGGTTACAACTATTTCAACCGAGTATTGTAAATTTGACAATATCCTTCTCTGCTGCTATACACGTACAGGCGTTGTTATTCGAGACGAAGTGAAACGTCTTTGCATTTTCTCTCTCTCTCTCTCTCTTTTCCCCTGCATTTCTCACTGTTGCATCTCGATTTCAACACATCAATTCCATCGACTACCACAGTCGGACGAAGTTCAAAACTACCCACGAAACGATTTAAATGCGCATATATAAGGGGGTGGAAAAAAATGGACGGTATTCTATGCGATATTCCCAATCAGTACATCGAATAAGAACGTACCTTTTTCCTTTTCCTCTTTTCCTCTTTTCTTTTTTTTACAATACTGTTGGTGTTAAATGATTTCTAAAAAAAATTTTATGATTATCATACAATTTAATATGTGACATAATTTTAACCATTTTGGCACCACTGTAGAGCTCAGTGGTTCTAAAAATGAAAAATAAATAAAATATTGTTGAAACTTCATTAATTCATGTTATAATATCAAAATAATATTTTTTGCAAAATTTTACCCTTAAATGATGTGTCACACTGTTTCTTTATTTTCAGCGCAACCAAACACCACGGTGGTGGTAAAATAGTGAAAAATAATGAAAATGATGTCGTATATCAAATTCTATGAGAATTCTGCATACAATTTAGTAATAACAATATTTTTAAATTACCATGAAAAATGTTTATTTATTTTCTTTAGAAATCATTTAACACCAACAGTGTTGTAAAAAAATAAAAATGGAAAAAAAAAAGATATGTTCTTATTTGATACACTATTTTAGGAATATCATATAGATATTGGATTATGTTTTTTCCTGATCCTTTGTGTACTAGTTTCTAATCAATACCTAGTTGTATTTTATAATGAGATTTTTTATTACCTATTATTATTATTTTTAAAATAAATAAATTATTTGTAACTCAGGTGTGTTTTTGAATAGGTAATAAAACTTAGAGCTATGAAATCTGATCTGTGTTATTATAAACAAAATTATATCCATAGTGCGCGCACAGTGCATGGGGATATAATATAAATATAATATCCTTAGAACGATAATGTTTATGTTTTTAATAATACGCGTGGGTTGAAATCGCATTACACTTAATAATAATATTTCGGTCATAATTTTGCGATGTTTTCGATGAATAAAATAAGTAAAAAATGTATTCGCCCAGTCATTATGAAATATTTAAAGTACTTACTGCTTTGAAAAAAAAAATAAATAAATAAGTACTCCGAACTATCTTAAATCTCTATATAAAGTACTATATTAAATGTCTTTGAATACACAAGTCTTTTGTAAAGCGGAACGTCAAAAAGTATATATTTGATTCTATAGTTGTCTAAAATAAACAATTATTTTAGATTGTGAGGAGCAGAGAGAAGAAGCTTATAATTTTTCAATGATGTTTATTTTATTTTTATTTTTCCTCTTTATGTCAACACTTTCATATAGAAATACTTGTCCATAAGTTTCGATAAGTAACCTTATAGAATTGAAATCAGACCAAATTAGTATTTTAAACAGATCATTTACCTAATTTCTCAATATTCAATTCCGAAAACGAGGAAAATCTGTCAGTTAATCAATTAAAAAAACGGAACACTTAGCTGTTAGTTACCGGAATTTTCATAAAATTAAAATATATTTTTTAACATAACTTAAAAAAAAAAAAATAAAAAAAAATATGGGGCTAGAACAACTAAAAATGGTCACGAAAATACTTCATAAAAATTTCAAAAACATTTGATCAATTTTTAGTCGAATACAGAATTTTGAAAATAATTTCTCATTTTCTATAAGTTTTTATTTCTAAAAAAATTTATCTCTCAAAGATTTAATATCACTTTACTCGCATATATTAAGAATATATGTATCATTGACCTAAGAAAATCTCGACAGTAATAAGTCAGCTATTTTCTGGATAACCGTTTGAAGTTAGCATTTTGACGGGATTCGTTAAATTCACCTAAAATTACACACTCAACGTTCATAAGAAAATAATAATAATTTGTTCAACTGATCGTGGTATATGGATGGAGAATTGTATTGCCAATATTTTAATGCAAAAATGTACTAACAAATAATTAAACATTTGCGAAGGGTTCGACAGCTAAAAAAAAAAAAAAAAAAATCAGAGAAATTAGGGACAAATGTTATAGTGTATTTTTAATTTACGAACAACCGGAAAGGTTTAAAATGTTTTTTCGCCATCTTAGGTATTTTTGGATACTGAGTACGAAGGTGCAAACTATATAAACCAAGCACAGCAATAGTTTTCTAATAATAATTAGATTCGAAAAATTCAATGTATTCGAGTGATATAGTATTAAATATGCACACTACTATTCAACTGTTTTCAACGCTGTTTTTATAGCCAAGCATCCAGCGAAAACCGAGGGATATGACAGTATTGGCATCAAACGTTACCCGGTGAACTATATTTTTTACGCCTTTTTTCAAACGTGGCTGACCAGAAGCCACACGATAGATGTTAATACTAACTATATTAAAGCTATGAATAGAAGTTAAATAAATGTTTACGAGGAAAAAATATCTCAAGCATAGCCTCCAATCGAAACCCATGCCTGTACGTTCTTAGATTATGAGCAGAGCGAAGAAGAAGCTTATGATTTTACAATGATGTTGATTTTTATTTTTTTTTTCGTTCTGTAAACACTTTTTTGTATAGAAATCCTTTTCGAAAAATGGCGACCAACAAATTTTTGAAGCAGAATTCGGCTCTAGATGTTACTTAGAGAGGAAATTTTTTGAATTTCGCGTTTTTTTTTTTGTCAAAGGGTCGACACAGCATAACATGAGTTTTTGGTGGTATTTTAGAGCAACCAATTAACTTGTTGAATGCGGTTACCACGGAAACACAATAGTCAATAAATATTTGTTTTTAACGTTGGTAACCAGCAAAATAAAATAAATTTATCTAAGTAAATAATTTATTGTCTTTTATCTTATCTGAACGAATTAAAATATGCTTAGGTATTTAATGCGTTAATTCAAATAAAAAAAAAAAAAAACTGTGTCTTCTGTACCAAATTATTAAGATAAATAAAGTCCCTATTTTTTATTTATTTCTTGTAGTGATAATAATAAGTTACGTTGACTATCACTGATTGCAGTTATGTAAGACTGACAAATCTATTCATGAATAATATGTTTCCAATACATTTAGAAATTCGAAAAGATTTTTCAGTAGTATGGAATTCAATATTTTTTTTTTCTTAAGTGTGTTATTTTACAAACAACATTTTTATAATCATCAGCTTTCTTATTTTATGCAATGTTACTGGTAAAGTATTGTTTTTTTTTTTTTTTAAACTGTAAATCAATATGATAAAAAAGTTATATTTTTCTTTACTTATATAGATGCATTGTAGTCATATTTTATTTTAATATGTTATAAAAAAGTATCTCTATCTAAATAAAAAATACGTTCAATTATCTTTATCTAGAAAATTGTTTCGTTATCTTTGCTCAACGCCGGCTTTTCTTTAGATTTATTTTTTTACCACGGTTATACGCTGAACTCCTCTCGTCATTTGTAAGGCTAGGAGGTATTTGCGTGCGCTTTGAACACAATTAGACCAGAAATGACCAGAATGAACATCATGTAAAGTGTACGACAAAAAAAAAAATCTATCAATATTCATTAATCGTAAACTAATTTAAAAACATATATGGGGGAGGGGGCACTTTTATAATCACAAATTGAATACAATATAATTTATACGTATGTATTGGTAAATCTATAAATAATTTATGATCACCGGCCGATCCACACTGACAGAAATAATCTAAAAAGCTTCTCCGCGCTAATGGAATCATCCCTTCCCTCGAATCGATGGATATAATTTAAACAATGGTGGATATAGAAAAAAAAAAAACTAAGGGCTGCTAAGCAGTAAGCTGCCATTAGCAAAATTAATAAAAATGTATAATGAACATAATATTAATGGTTTTATCAGACACGCAATACTATTTAAATTTAACATTACTTTTTTGTGATAATTACTGATAACTGAAATACTATTTATCATGATATTACCAAAATATGAATTACGTACTCCTTCTTAAAAATCAATGACTATTTAAATAAAAATTATTCTTGCACAGTTATTAAAACATAAGGCATTTGTACTTGAATTATTGAATAATTTTCGCGATGGACTAAACGAATATATTAAGGTTAAACATATTTTGAAGGAGTTTTAAAAAAAAAAAAAAAAAAAATAGAACTTTGGGAATAATTAAAACTGTTTAGGGCATGTTAAGTGTTCCCAAGTAACTGCCCCTTCTTCATCCACAATTGAATATAAGCCATTTGAGCTTGGAATTTACTACTAATATTTTTCTGGAGGGGGGGGGCAAAGATTTAAACTTAATAATATTATTGATCTAGTGAAACAATTATTTTGAAATTTCACCCGTCCTTCCCGTAGAATTGTACTGCAGAATCGGGACGGATTATTCTTTTGCAAATGCGTGCCGTTGCTTTTTGAATGATTATGGCTCACGGGCTAAACAAATTTAAAAGTGTACATATTAATCTTGGGACCGGTAAATAAATGAAAAAGTCACCGAGTCGTGGCAAATAACACTGTGCAATGGTAACCGCGACGGGTTCATTGGAAAAAAAAAATGAGTTCAATTACAGCGGTCAAAAGCAAATGTAACGAAAATTTGTTTTAATAACATTACAGAACCGGCGGTAATCGTTAAAATAATTGTGATTGATGACGATCGTCGAAAATCCGCTCGAAATAGGATATTGTAGATAAATGATACGTACTGTAATGACTAAAGATTTATATATTTTATCCTTTTTGTTTTAGTTTTCCGGTGAAGCTCGGAAGAATGAATCGTGATTATAAAATGTAACAATGATTTTTGGTAATAAATTAATATTTTACTTGATCAATGGATTAGATATTTAGACTATTTAGAAATTTTGAGAGGTTATTTTTAGAACCTTCAATGTTCTTTCCAGGCTTAATAATTACTTCTTGAAAATTTGTGTCGAAACGATACAATGTACCGATAAATTTGTTTTCGTGCGATCAAATTGATTGTGATTTAGACAAAAATTGATGATGGAACTAGAAAATCTATGATTGCATAAATTTACAACAACAATATTACTTTTTTATAAACTTGATAATTGTTTATTTTTTGGAAAGTTTGTTGAAACATAAAAACCACGTTTTGTAAATTCGTTCATTATAATTTATAAACATCTTCAAACAATGTTTTTTATCATTTTTTCAACAATAAGATTTTAGAAAATATATGATATGTTTGACAATTTAAATACAAAATAATCCATGTTTATTTCATTGTTCGTGAGATTTTGAAAACTAAAGCTCTTATAAATGAAAAAAAATATTCTACTGATTTCAATAAAAATGTAAGTATAAGTAGACCTCATAATATTATAATTAAGACTGAATAAAAAAAAACTAAACGCTTTAGTCCAATGCCAAAGAGAGACGAAAAAAAACAAAAAATAAATCACAGACAACACAAAAAATAATAATAGTAGTAATAAAGCACTGCAGACTTTAGTGACATAAAACCAAACTAAATTAAATTCGATTTTTCCTAACCTTATTTTTCAAATGTAAAAACCCATTCGATATTAACTATTTGTCTTAAAGTGAATATAGTGTATGCATATTTAATGTAAAAACAATATGGTTCCATAAAAAAATTCAAAATATATACATATAGCAGCACTAGTGAACACAACCGTACGCAGAAAGTTCATACTTGGAAAACGTGAAGACAATTATTATCTATACTGAACAATGTACTTTGTCCAGGGCCGGTTTGATCCCATGCATAGCAATTTTTACACCTTTTTTTTTGCAAATACTAGTGTTAGTTAACTGATATTTTAAATTGTGAATGGAGTTTTAATGACTTATTTATTTTCAAGTACGGAACTGCATTTTATCAATATTGATTCGAACATTAAAAATTTGAAAATGTTGCAAGTATCTCGTGTTTTTTTTTTTTTTTCTAATAAATTATTTGATCTAAGTTAAAATGTTAGTGTATACTTGTATGTATCGTAATCGTAATGATTCAGAAAAAACGTCAAAATGAGTTGATTTGATAATTAGTTGTAGGTAATCGTTTTACACGGTGTTGGTGAGTTGCGGCCCAATCCCTAAGTAACGTATGAGTTGCGGCGCCGGGTTTATGAAGCAAACGTACGAATTGCGGCCCGGGCTTATGAAACAGACGTACGATTTGTGGCTACACTTTATTTATCACTTCATATCAGCCTTACTTAATATTTGCCTGTTTAGAATATTTTTGTCTTTTTTGTTGTGCTTATGATCAGTATTACTCTCAACTGTTATATTTAAAGAAGATGATTTAAAAAAAGACTTACGACTTTTAACACTGAAAGGCCACTGTTTTACACCATTTTTTAGCGTTTTGTGAAAACCAAATTTGTAACCTTCGTAGAGAAAAATTGGCTTCGATTTTTCACTATTTACAAACTCCATAACGCACTTATGAAATATACTGTATAACACTGAAACAGAATTTTCATACTAAGTGGTGAAAAGCAGTGTAAACTAACAGACTAACGTTGTAATATTTTACTTCAAACTGTCGATGTTATACTTTAGATAAGATAATTTATTTAAGATATTTTAGATAGATAATAATATTAATAAAATTAAATCAGACGGAAAAGTTTTTTGGGCCGCAACTAACCTAGTGATAAAATATTACTGGGCCTCAATTCACCGGTCTCCAACATCGTTAATGACATGGCGGGCCGCAACTCACCCTCAGCCGTTTTACAATAGAATTTTTAAAAAAATTGTTGATTTCTAATGAAATAAAGTTATTTTCAAAAATATTAGGTAGTTGCATTTTGTGTATCCTGTTAATTGAATAAAAAAATTCTGTGTCATTTAAATAAAAAAATATCATTGACTAATGATTTTCTACTCGCATTTGTTTATCACTAATCGAATTTTTAATAGATAATATATATATTTTTTTTTTACCTACGAGTGCATTTTTCTCGATTCCCAAAATGCAAATCTACTGAACATTTTTGAATAAAAATGCTAAAATAAGCTACAACCTTATAACGTTTTCACGGATAGATCCGAATCGAACTTAAAGTGAAATGGATACGTACCTGGAACAAAAGAAAAACGTCAAAATTAGAATCGCATTATATTATAATTGATGTACACGCGCGGCGAGTGATTTGTTTTCAATAATATTATTAGCTCGAGCCTTGATGTCGGTAAGCGTATTAGAATTTGCAGAGCGAAGAAATCATTTGACAGTTTCACGTGCTTTTCGTGTTTACCCTTGTAACGAATCATTCAGGAGCGATGGCGATAACAATACTAGTAATATTGATTAAATAAAATGTAGATATTGTATACCAGCTCTACCACTGACACTATTTAAAATACGATTATATTTTTTTCTCACTATAGCCACAAAAATAATAGAAACAAAACAACGATTGGATCAATAATTTTGAAAAATCTTTAAGGATTTTGAATTTTCAGATAAAAACTAATACTCAAACGTAGGGTTGCCAGATTTCAAAATTAAAAATACGGGACAAACAAAAAATGAATTTTATCCTCCCTCCAACAGTTGATTATTTTTTAAATTAAAATGTTTTTAGCTAATTACTTTATTTAAGTTTTATGATTTTTGAATAATATTTCAACAGAATATGTTAATAAAAATTTACACTAATTAAGGTATAAATATAACATTTTTAAACTTGATATAAAATACCTAATTAAAAAAAAAATAAATAAATAAAAACAAAATTAATGACTTTGTATTCTTTAGGCAATAGCCATATTTAGACAATAGGAATGAAATTTTAAAACAAATATCACATTAATTTTATAAAAAATACGAGTATATATATTTTAACTGTATTAATTGTTCGTCCAAATTAATACCGCCAGTAATAATTAGTTTTTGGAAATACACTGCCGATACACTACTACCTATGTGATTTATAAATAATTTTAAAACAACGATAATCCGTCAAAAACATTTATGATTCTGCACGCAGAAAATATAGATGTTGCATTAAAAACGAGTTTTTCGCAAATTGCCGAGATGTTTTTTATTTATTCATTATTTTTTGTTCATTTTTGAGAGTACGGTAAAATAAAAAAAAATAGTAACTCACGAGATAAGGTACGCCATATTTTGTTCAATTTACGGATAAAGCTCAGCTGTTAAACATTCGGAACCATTCTTACTGACCCAGAAAACGTTTTCCGGGTTACAGCGGAAGCATTAAAAATCATTGAAAAATCGATTGTTCTCTCTGCTCAGAATATACACATATGACAGAATAAGAATTTATTTTTAACTTATAAACGAGTTCAATAATACTCAATTTTCTTTTTTCTTTTTTGGAACGTGATTAACGAAATACGAGTAGCATATTATACCATAGAATAGGTGAAAGCAGATTGGTAGCTGAAAAGAAAAATCACATGTAAACGTTATATTTTGGCGTATTTTGGTTATATTGAACTTTGCTATTTGTCTAGATATCAAAACCATTTTTGTTTTTTTTTTTCTTCAATATGAGAGAATTATGACACTTCTTAAGACATTTTATTTTTATTTTATATGCACTTTAGTAAAATCATTAACCGAGTTTCGCTCAAAATTGATTTTTGATAGAAATTCATCATTGGTTTCAAATTTGAGTTCATGTAAGGTGTTACCACAATTAGCGTATTCGAAGAGTAAAAAATACTTAAGATTGTCTACCCAAATTTTCATATTTTGTAAAACAAATGAAATGTGAAATATTTTATGAATACGTATATAAGTATATGGGTATGTTTCCGATGTTGTCCCACCCCCTTAACTAAAAAACTAAAGCCGCCATTGTTAACGTCCACCTGTTGAAAAATAAAAAAATAAGAGTCTTTCGATTCACTGAACTACCATTGCGTCACCACTGATGGAAAGTGCGCACGTAATGTAGCGGCTAAAAGTTTCTAGTGTAGATCAAATGGTTCGATATATGTCTATATATATATATATAGACATACGTGTTTTCTATTTCGTGGACTGCAATCGCAAAACTCCATTAAAAAGTTGCGATTTGGAAAAAAAAAAGAATCGTAGACCTTAAAATAATTTTGTCACTGTAGCTGTTGCGCTCAACGTGATCGAGAACTGTGCGGCAAGAGCATTCATTGTTCCCGTGGGTGAGACTCGAAAAAAAAAAGGAAATCAAAAGATAAAAAAAAAAAGAGTAATCGTTTTCAATCGATGGCCTGCCGCGTAATCGAGTCTTCGGAGGCCACGACGATCAAGTAGGACTCGCATATTATACGTGCTGAATTATTCACATTTCATTTATCCCGATGCGATGAATCCGTAACCCTATTAAAAAATAGGGTGGGGCTAAAAAATTGTACCGTCTGAATTTTACCGATACGCTCTGAAAATCTCTAATAAGAATGGTTCGTGACTTGAAGCAATTAAAATCGTCAAAATAAGCGCTTAAATATTTCCTTAAAAGCAAGTAAATAAGTATTTTAAAACATAGAAATAAGCAAAAATAAGATTTTTTGCTCATATGATGTATATGTGTATATATACATATACACACACATATATATATATACACATATATATGCGCGCGCGTATGTGTGTGTGTGTGTAAAATGAGTTTTGTTAGTGAATTCGCTATTGAGTAGAAAATTGGCAAAAAACAAATCAGAAAAACTAACAAAAAACATTTTTCTCCATAAATTATTTTAAATAAGCACTTTCAGATTTTTAATTTGAAATTGTTGTAACGATGTTACATATTTTCATATAACTGGCTAGATTTTAAGTGAAACCAAAATTATTAGCAAAAGCTTTAAGTCCCGAACCCTGGTAATAAGTTTTGAATTATAAAAAAATTATTTATTTCAAAATTATCAGTTTCTTCCAAATTTAATTTTTATTTATATAGGTAGTTGGTATACCGTCATCGATGAATGTGTACAATTGTGAGTACCACAAATATTTTTGGGTTATCAGAATCGAATCCTACATATATTTTTAAGCCATCGAAATAATCAAATCAATTCAACGTTTCATATTGTTCAAGAGGCACTTGTCTACCTAAATATGCTTATATGTATTGCATAACACTTCAAACAAACTTCAAAATTAATTTTTATGTTCTTACTTTTAGATTATGAGCAGAGCGAAATTGACACTTATGATTTTACTGTGATGATTATTTTTATATTTTCCCTGTTCTGTGAACAATTTCGAATATACAAATACTTTGATCAGCTATTTTTTCATTCAAAATTCTACTCTAGATAGTACTTAATACTCACATGGACAAGGACACATCCTTTTCCTCCTTCCACTACCCATTGCCATCCGAAAGATACGTCATTGACTGTACTAAATAATTATTTCGAGGTTTTGTCTCCAATAACCATTGGAGTCCATTATAATATTGTCTTGTAATTCGAAACTATTGAAATTCAGTGAGGAGGGTCAAGCCAAAATAATTTCGTGCTGAGCGCCGAAACGTCTAAAGCCGGCAATATAGGTATATACTATATGTTGGGACTGAGAGGGAGAAACGACTGCGGCGGAAGTGAAATCGTTAGCGAACGTTCAGGACCGTTACGTCGCGGTGGCGGCGGCTTACGCCGGGCAACAAATGGAAAGCAGTAAATTTGGATTTGAACGCCCGGCAGAGGACCCATTACGATTTATACTCACCGGCCGCCGCCGCCACCGCCGCCGACTCCTCCGGTGCACTGTATAAGAGGCAGCCACGAACCACCCCCCCCCAACCCCAACTCCCACCTAACCATCACACACGCTACGTGCACTGTACATTGTATATTTTATACTCCTATTCTCTCTGTATCTCTCTCAGGTCTCAGTCTCAGCTTCGATCTCCATTTATTCCCCTCTCCAACCACCCTCCCCCATTCTCAATCGAATCATCTCTCTCTCTCGTTCTATCCCATCCAAACCCCTCCTCCTCCTCCCCCGGAATACGTTTCCTCGATCCATGCATTAAACCGATGTATTACCGACTGATATAATCACACGACGTATATATAAGTTTGCATTATTCCGGTTCGGAGATTTTTGAGGTTATAAAAATAAATAAAAATATATACGCGGAGTGGCGGGAAAAAAGCGGTACTACCACCGTGCTTTTCTCTCGCTTAACGTATAATATAATAATAATAATAATAATAGTAAGCGAGCGTGCGGGACGAACGGTCGACTAAATGGTGTGAGAAAAATCGTTTTTTATTGCCCGCATATAGTCGTGATCTCGATGCGTTTTTTTTTTTTTTTTTATTTTGGATTTTTTTTATTACCATTTTGTTCTCTGCGCGCGCTCGCGCGTACACGTCATTTTATTAAACAAAACCGACAAGTTCGGTTATATTACTGCGCCGGTATGCGCGGGAGACGATTTTTCACACGGAACCGTTATGCGAACACTGTAGTGTTCGTGCGTCGGTGCGCGTTTTTATCGACTTAGTTTGGAATTTCACCGCGAGGAGGAAAAGAAACGAAAAGAACGTGCGCGGAGTCGACAACAAAGATAATAACGTAATATGCGCTCGGCTGCGTTCTCCGGGTCGCGACAATAACGACGTAGCCCGGACTCGACGTTTGAGATACGGGAACTCCCGACTCGTAACGGGATAAAATAACACAATATCGAAAATAAGTCTACGGACGAGATAGCTACTATGTGTGTGTGTGTGTGTGTGTCGTGTAGACATAGTTTTATTATATTTCAATAAAGTTTTTTTTTCCTCCCCGACGACCATTTTCAACGCTCTGTGTTGGTGATTGCCGGCAAGAGTCTTACCGCATCCCTCGTGGGCATTTTTGATAATGAGAGGGTTGTTTTATTGGTAGGGGCGCGGTTTACACTATAATCCTTTTGTACATTTATAAACATTAAAAAGTAAAGTGTAGACAAGAAAGCCGGACATACTTCGCACCACTGCAGATATTCTTTGCTCATCGGGTCAGATACTATTGAATGGTATGTGTAATATATAAATCATTTCAATCAATAAGACGATTCCGAACGAAAGAAGTTGAGTTAATATAAAGAACAATAATAGTCTTCATTTTCCGCACACTCACCAAAAGTATTTCACCCGAAAAGCGAAGAATATCCGTGGTGCGAAGCATATCCGGCTTTCTTGTCTATACTTTACTTTACTTTATATTACTTGACTTTTTTTTATCTAATAAATAAAGGGGGGAATTTAAATAGGAAAAAAGTATTAGAAAAATGTGTAATTTTTTTTTTGTTTTTTCAAAATTTTCTAGCGCCAAAATGTTTCACATATCATTGTCTATCTATGTTTAAATTTTCATTAAGTTCGGATCAAAAAATGAGAGTTTCCGTGTCTTTTTTGTTAAATTTTGGGTAATTTTTTTTCAAAAAAAAATAAGAATTGAGAAATTTAAATAATAACATCTTCACAGTACCAATCAGAGATAAATCCGATTTCAAAAAGTAGCTGATCTTTGTTGATTTAAGTAATATCTATACGAATAAGTGTTTACAGAAAAAAAATAAAAATCATTGTAAAAACACTAACTTCTTCACTTCGTTCAAAATCTAAAAAAAAAGATCATCAGTTTTCACTTATGATTATGCCAAAGTTAATATTATACGAAACTGATTGTATTATAGGTATGTAGAATGAATATGTGTATATGCAGATCAGAAATATTAGTAAAGGGAAATTTTAGGTACATTGAGCCATATATCATTTCATGGGTAATACCCAAAAGTGCAAAAAGTCTATTTTTACCTCTAGACCATAAGCGCATAATTGATTTGCACTTTTGTGCCTTAGTAGTGGGAAAAAAACGCAAATCTAATATTTTGAAACTTATTATATTTAGTAGTACTTAAATATACTGCACTTTTCTATTTCAAAAAGTATTTTAGTGTTTTATCGCAGCTTAATAATAAATCAAAAATTTTCAGTAGTATTGAATATTCATTAAAATAACTGTATCTAAGGTGAAATACGTTAGAATAAAAACAGAGCTTAAAACAAAAAGAGCTTATATTGATTATGACGTCATTTTAAACAGAAAATAATGTTTCAAGTAAAATTCCCATTTTTTTTTTTTTTTTTAATATAAAATACACAATGATGACAATAAAAATGAATAAATATATTCATTCCAAAGCAAAGAAATATCAGATTATTATCTTTACCTACATAATCGTTGTTATTAAAAAAATAATCGAAAATAATATTATAGTAGGCTTAGAGCAAAAACTCATTAGTGGCAAAAATGCTATTTCCCTGGAAAATACGTTTTAAAAATGGTTATTATATTTTGTAATATTATCTTATTAGTGTGATAGGGTGATAGTGAGTTTTTTTTTTTAAAGTTGTTTTTTATGTTAAGCCTCTAAAATCATTAATGGTTTAATGGTTGAACTTTAATGCATTTTTATAATTTAAAATTCTACTCTACTGACTAAATTACCAAAATCGAATTTATGACATAATATATTTACTCCATTTTTACTCAAATTTGAGATAGCTTTTTTGAAAACAGCAGTTGGAAATTTCGAAAATTACTACTTTGAAGTACAATTTTCAGAGTCGATTTCATATAGAATAAAAAAACCTAATCATTACGTTGATGTACGATATATTTTGTAGATAATTTTTATCATACAAATATATGTTTCTGAAAAAATAAAAAGTAAAATGGAGGAATCATTATGAAACAAACAGCTTCTTCGGTTCGCTCAGAATGAAATGCTAAATTATTTTTTGGTTCATATTCACTCTAAGCCAGCGTTTCCCATGCTATTTTAATCCTCTCACCCTGAGAGATTTTCAAAAAGGCTCACGTCCCCCAACCAATTTGTGGTGGCTTTGTGGTGCTATAGATCCACATACTACGCCGCATCCAGTAAATTATGAAATCAGCAAAAAATATTTTCAGTCATGTGACAACGTAAACAGATAGTAGAATATGTCCTGAAATCAAATATACGATAAAAGCCGATAAATATCTAATAAGTTAGAAGTAAAATAGTTTTTTCTCTTATTCAGGGTTCCCAAAATACAATCGTAATCACGGTGGTTGTTTTATTTGATACCTGATAATAAATAACCCGGGAAATAACCGCTAATTCTAATCATTCGTGTCTTCTATAATAATGACTAAAGTGAAAAATAGTCAGACATACTTCGCATGATGGGTGTTCTTCGCACGACGGGTGGGATTTTCTTGACGGGTGTATTGAATTTTAAAAAAACGATTAATCGTTTCTTCAATAAAACAATTTTGAACGAGGGAAGTTAATAATTAAAAAAAAAAAAAAAAATGAGAAAAAAATGTTAGAAAAATGTTCAAAATTTTTTTTTCACATTTTCAAAATTTTCTTGCGCCAAAATCTTTCTTATATGATTTTCTATAGTTTAAATTTTCATATAGCTCGGATCAAAAAATGATGGTTTCCGAGTCGTTTTTGTCAAATTTTGGGTAGTTTT
>JAIPRM010000023.1:0-13360 GCA_025469315.1 Stegophylla sp. TES_Ste_2020
TCAATAAAAAAAAAAGTGTTAACTTCGCACGTAGAGTGGGATTCTCTTGACGGGTGTATTGAATTTTAAAGAAACGATAAATTATTTCTTCAATAAAACGATTCTGAACAAAGGAAGTTAATAATATAAAAAATAAATGAGAAAAAAAAATGTTAGAAAAATGTCCAAATTTTTTTTTTTACATTTTCAAAATTTTCTTGCGCTAAAATTTTTCTTATATTATTTTCTATCTATGTTTAAATTTTCATATAGTTCGGATCAAAAAATGTTGATTTCCAAATCGTTTTTGTCAAATTTTGGGTAGATTTTTCCAAAAAAAAAAAAAAATTTAAGAATTGAGAAATTAAAAAAATGACCTCTCTAAAGTACAATCTAGAGGCAAATGCGATTTTAAAAAGTTACTGATCTAAACTTTTGGACAAGTATTTCCATACGAAAAGTTGTACACAGAAAAAAAAATAAACATCATTGTAAAAACACTAGCTTCTTAACTTCGTTCAGAATCTAAAAAAAAAAGTCATTAAAAACAAGATATTTCCAACATTTCTAAAATTAAAAAATTCTGTATTTATATCAAAAGTAGTCAACATTTTTTTGTCTATGCTATATTATTGTTAAGCAAATTTTAATTTTCTAGTATATTCATTTTTATATTTACAATAAAGCTGCAAAAATTGATTTTATAAAAATCTAATTTACAAAATGTATTTTGCCGTTTTTACTCAATTTTTTGGTAGTTTTTCCTTATTCTTGTCAAAACTATTAAGAATTTTTACAAATAGCCTATTTAAAGTTAAAAAAAAAAAAAAAAAAATTATCATTATTATTTAATAACTTCTTAACTCCAGACAGAATGTAAAATAAAATAATTATTACATAATATATTATGGATATTACGGTGCATTATTGTTGTTGTATATTAACAACCACGGTTATATGTATAGCACATAGAATGTCAGTCACGTAGCCAAAGGTCAGGCGAGACAAAATAAGCGGAGAAAAAAAGGAAAAATATTCACAGAAATCTGTATATGAATAATGATGAGTGACTAATATAAATTGCACGTTGTACAGCCTGATATAATTGAACACACACGTTTATGTATTCGAATTCTTTCCTAATGAACACAGGCTAAGTATGGTCTAAAAAAAATGCAATTAATTAAAAAAAAACTTTTTTAAATTACATTATATTAATAAAATTAAAAATAAATAAATTTATTTTGGTAGGGTATAGATGAGATTTTTTTTTTTTAAATCAAGTTGTGGTTAAGACTTTAAATCTCAAACTCTCTAAGATGAGTAAATTACTATATACTAATTATTGACTACCTCTACAATTTTTTCAAAATTTTGAAAATGACAAATTTTTATGCAATGTGCATTTAAAAACTCCAAAATATGTGTTATACATTTATTAATGAATAGAAAATCGATCAATAGATAGATATCAATACATAATATGTAAAAATTAATTTTTTAACTTACTCAACTCAGACGGCAGAATAATAAAACTAAAATACTGTCTAGTCACCAGTCAGTCACCATTGTTATACATTTAGTATTTATTGATGAAATTAGGGAATATAATGAATTTGGAACTCACTTGACTATGCAAGCCGAGTTGCGGCGGTTGTACATTATGATTAAGGAAGGGGCAAAAATAGAGAAACCCCTTTCCCATTTTCCGATAACATGTTAAGTCCATCTTACACAACTTGTATATATATATCATTACTAGAGATATGATATTAAATCTAATTCGAATGTAAATTAAAACAAATATTGAATCATTAGAAAAGAATGCTTTAGATTCAAACATATAGGTGATTTATTTTCTTTTTTTTTGTTGATAAGCTCAGAGTGATCAATCTAGTTTGATTTAATCTGTGGGTACTAAATTTTTAAAAATAAAAGCCCCAAGGGAGGGATGATTCACCTATAACCACCCCTTTTATGACCTCCACTGGAAACGGCACATACAAAAATAGCACACTTTTATTTTTTTACCTAGAATATCATTGTCTAAAAGAGCACTTGTTATTTACTAACCATGGTAAACTAAGTGAACACAATCTTAGTCACTAGCTATTCTAACTTGAAATGGCTTTAAAAATAATTGCAGATTTACTATTTTCGAGACTATTTCAGGTACATCAGACATTACAATATGTGAGTGAAGTTATGTTACATTTTCAGCCAATTATATAAAGAATTTAAAATATTTTTAGTAAAAAACATACCAAAAATATGGTATTTCCAAAAAGTTATATTTATCCCAAAAGTTTTTGCACAGTCCCCTGTTATAATATAACGGGTGAAAATTTCAAGTTTCTTGTTTTATTAGTTTTGGAGTAATGGCGATATTACTAAAATTGATTTTATGAAAATCTTATCTACGGTATATATTACAATTTTTATTTGTAAAAAATATTGTTAATTTTGAAAAGTTACCACTTTAAGTACCATCAGAAAATGATTCCTGATCTAAACTGTATGAAATTTTTGGTTAAGTATTTCTATACGAAAATGTGTTTCCAGAAAAATAATATATGAGATTAAAAATCAATATAGAATCTAAAAATATTTTAGACTTTTATGTAATAAATATTTTATTTATTTAAATTATTATTTAAAAGGATCAATTTTTGCTCTTTTAACCTATTGAAATAAAATTTTTATACTTTTTAACGGCATTTTGAGTGCTCTTTTGGCATCGTTAATTATTTATAGCCTTTTTGGTGCATTTTATAAAAAATGTGCTTTTTTTGGACCGCCCAAGTAAGCGCGTGCTGACTGTAGACGAGTTGTTAAACGGTGAAAGAAGGAAATAATATTCGCTGTCACCGGACAAAATCATTAATTTCGAATAATTTAAATTCAGTTTTTATGTGCTCACAATGATCAAATAAAAAAGGTTTTTGAGCTAAACGTATTTGTTTCCTTTATGAAGAGAAGACATTTGCTAAGTGAATATCACTTAAAATTTTAAATAAGCAAAATAGCATTAAAACCTGAAAATATTCAAAAATGCAACTTGAAAATTAGTATTGGAGGAAGTACGAAACAATTTTTTTTTTACTATAGTAAAATTATGTTCCAAGATTTATATCAAAGAGAATGTGCAAATGCTACAATTTCCGAGACCTATTTATGATTATCCTTTAATCTTTAAATCTTTAATCCTTGAAGTGGGGAACCGATTCCCGGGGGGAAAGACTTAATTCGGACTATCCAAACATTGGGAACCAACTCGGATGCACTTTTCGGGTTAAAAAAACACACACACACACACACACACACACAAACACATGTCGAGTTCGTTGCACCGCACACACACGGCGCAAAGTCTCGTCTCCGCGAGGCGGTGGCGGTCTTTGGTTGGTGTTATATACCTACGCGACGGTGGCGGTGGCGGTGGCGGCAGGATAGCGACAGAAGCTGCGGTAGAATCGGCAGCAGCACAGCAGAGCAGCAGCGGCAGCAGCCGGTTTACGACGTTTATTAATAGAACGGCGGCCGTCCGGTCGACGGTGGTTGGAAGGAGAGTTTATTTTTGCGTCCGGTAACGCCGACCGGGCAGCAGCCGTCCCCGGCCACCGCGAGAGCAGTCGACGGCCCCGGCCCGGGACACGGCCGCCGCCGCCGACGCCGCCGCAGCCGATGCTGGATGCTGTTTACATATGCACACACTCACACACATACACTCTCTCTCTCTCCCGCGTACTCGTATACAATCATACCACGCACACATACACACGCACACGCGCGCGGACCAGAAACTGGCGGCGCGCAACAGCATCGGCCGGAGCAACAGAGCCAGTCTGCCGGCAATCACCCGCGAGCGCGCGCGCACGACAAAACCGCACGACGCACACGCGCGCGCGCAACACCTTTTCGCCCGGCGCCGGTTTTCGCGCGTCCCCCGTACCGGTTTCTCCGCCGCCGAGCGAGCACCCGCCATCGCCGCCGCACGCTTCGTCTCGCAGCGTCCGCGACCGCCGCGCGAATAAAGTGCGCGCGAACCCGTCCACCTCACCGTGGCCACCATCATGCAGCTGAGCGCCACCACCGCCGCCGCCGCGTGACCGATCCCGTGGCGCCCACTCGACTCGCGGGAAGCCGAAAGGTTAACCGCCCTATAAATTCATTTCCGCCCATTGATAAACCGGATCGTACACGATAATTACGTCAATGGTAAGTAAGACCGCTTCAATCGATATGCATATCGATACATCATAATACAATAATATTGCGTGCATTCTTAAATCGCAGTAACCGGTGTTTATTTCAGGGGGTGACCGGAGAAAATCCCCCCCCTCCCGAGAAAAATGTATATCCCCCGGAAAATAACTATACATTTACATTATACAATACATTATGAAGGTTCCCCTTCCACCCGGAGCAATAGGTCTGAAATAAACACTGGCAGTAACATCAACTAATGTTACGAATGCGATTTAACATAATATTGTGTTGTTTTTATTTTATTAATTATACGGGTTCGCTTATCATACGCATATTATTGTCCGTATCGGGTAAAACGAACGCGCGAGTAGTGTTACATTAACGCGTTCGGGGAGGCTGCGTGCAGGCGACGTATTTTAATACCTATCATCATTGTCCGTACGAGAAACGCGATGGAAGCGACCACGCGCGCGCGAGACGAGCGCGTATTTGGTATAGAGTTATGATGCGGAAAAATAGAGTAGCGAAAATCGTCGAGGGGCGGTAACCGAGGGGAGGGTGGCACGGCCGGTTTACGCGCCACCGCCGCCGCGACCGGTGTCACGTTGTGTTGGCCGTGCGGTGTGGGGAGGGTGGTCGTCCGGGGGGGAGGAAGGGGAGACGTTCGTGAGGCGCACGTGCGTGTTCCCCAAAGGGGGGTGGTGGACGGGGGGGCCGGCGCACGCGCTGCCGCACGCTCCTCCCCGACGATGACGTCCGCCCATCGGCGGTGGTCCGGCAGCCGCGTGGTGCTCGGACCCGCCGCCGCCGCTGAACCGCGTGCTCTGTGCCGCATATACGCCGCGCGTATCACTCTGTACCGCACGCACGGACGCCGCATCTGCACCGTGCCGCCGCCGCGACGAGTCGTACGCCGCCCGCACACACGCCGTCATCGCCGTCGTCCGCGTGTACGCGTCGTGCAATCGTCTTCGTCGCGAACCGCCGTCGGACCGCGCGGACGCCTCCAAATCGCGTGCGTTTTCATCGGTCTTTTTAATTTTTTTTTTTTTTTTTTTTCTACCGTTTGCTCCACGAGTTTATCCTATCGACGAGATACAACGACATTTGTTATAATATCGTGTTCCTATACCTATTTAATACCATAATAGACATCGTTATAGTATTTAATAATAATATTATCTACTTTGTTTTGATTTATATTGGTATTACGTATTATTATTATTATTATTGTTGCTGTCCGTAAATATACACACATGTAAATCGCGAGTTTCGTGTATGCACATTCGATTATAATACGCGGATCGCGAAGCGAACGGATTAAAAAAAAAAAAAACATTTACTCATCGCGTTTCGGTCGGCAAATCGTGACATTATTATGTTCATACCGGATTCGCTGCGCAACTACATGATCGAACCGGACGTGTCAAACTATCTGCAGGCACCTTCTTCCAGTCAGGTGTGTGTGTGCTAGTGTGTGTGTGTGTGTGTGTGTGTGTGTTTTTATTATATAATATGTTTTACAGTACCTTTATTTATTATGCATAGTCTTTTAATAATTGTGGGTATGCGGTATATTATAAGGTGATCATTTGAGTATAGAAATACGTTTACCAGGTATAGGCAAAAACTCGTATATACGGTTTAATTGAACGTAGGCGTATGAAAATTTAAGTCACTTAAGTGTTGTTGTTATACGTACGTGTAAAAATGCGTGTGTATCGAATCGACGTGAAGTTTTACCAGGGACTAAAATTGTGTGTAGTACGAAATATTGAGTGTATAGTACAAAATGAAAAAGTTTGTAGGGATTGCATTGTAACAATTGATATTTAATTTTGTTGTTGCAATATTTTATTATTGATTCAAAACGTTTGTTGATTTGGTTTAAAATATATCTGAGAGCGTGAAATGATAGAGTCCTAATAAATTTGTGATATGAAAGTATTAATAAATTATCAATTAATAATTTGTATTAGGTACATAGCAAACTCATACTGGTTTATGCAATTTATAGACCAACCTTACCAAATTTTAGGAATCCTTAAGTATATTATTTCAAAGTTGTTTTTATTGGTGGTCTTTTTTTTTTGTTTTTAAAGTGGTAGGGGCATAATACATGTAATTAAGTATTTTAATGGGGTAAAAAGTATAGGAGACGGAAGATCGAAAATATGGGCAATATACTGTTACAAAGTATATAGTACAAAAATTTAGATATTTTAGTCTCCAAGTTCTACAGTTCCGATTTTCGGCCGACGTTGATAATTTTATCGCCCTAAATATTTGCCAATCGGTATCGCATAGGTAGTACTACCTATATATATTATATATACAAAATATATACCTACCTAAAGGGCGATACAATATTTTTAACTGCACATAGCACAACAATTGCGTATTGACATTGGCGCAGGTGTACTTTTTGGCTCTTGTCCTGAGTACGTATTTTGCTATATTAGTATATATATATATGTGTGTGTGTGTGTGTGTGTACACGCTGATTGACTTATCCGGGAGGTGGTATATTAACGAAATTGGTATCTTATCAAACGCAGTGTGTATAGTTATAACTTTCCCGGTTCATCTTGACCGACAGAAACTGTTTTCATTTAAAGATATAAGAGTACAAAATTATCTTTTTGCTGAAAAAAAATATACTATTGTTATTACCTATGCATTTGAGTGAATTTATTTTTATAAAATTATAACGTACCCTCAATTAACTTTCAATAGGAAATTAATTATATATAGTATATATTATAAAAAATAAATGAGATATTACAGTATCTTTACATGCTACAATATTTTTCAAAACCGATTTGATCAATATCACTTAATAAAATTGTTATGACTTAGTTACAGTAAATTAATTCAAATAAAAGGTTGACTATACAAATTAGCAACCATAATAAATGAAACTTATGATGTTGGCATAAATGTAAAATGACAATGATAAATTTAGTTACCAAATGACTAGAAATTGATTTTATTTTCATATCATTTGTCGAAAATTAAAAATTGTAATTTATTATATTGTATAATGATCCTTTTTTCTAGATTACTCTCTAATTCATTAATATTTTATCAAATCATAAATGAAAAATTATGGAACAATGTACCTAATAATAGGGTTTTATGCCTACTATAAATCTAATACTGGCATAAAGTTGAGTGAATACTACGGTATTTATTACATTGTGCATAAACTCATATTTAAAAAATTTTCAAGTCAGTCATGCTAATTGCACGCATCAGTAATTTATATATACTTTGTTTAGTTTTTATGGCGCAACCAGTAAAAATTTTTTGTATTTTAGATATGAAATTCATTGCACATATAAGAAGGTATCTAAATTCTAAATATACACAGATGTAAAGTATTTTATGTTCACGTATTCAATAATATTCTAGTAAAAATTTGAAATAAAATAACTGAACACTATATAAAATAATAATATAATAATTATTATATAAATTGTCTCTGTTATTTAATACTAATCTATGATAAATGTTCTGTAATATCTATAATAAATATCCAACAATAGTCATTGATATATTTATTACATATTATATTGTTTATCATTATTGAAAATTAATATATGCTATTATTTGTAATACATTTTCAAAATATCAGTATCTATAAATTTTGCTTTACCTATATTATGAATATTATTATTTATATTATATTATTCTGTATAAGTATTATAATTTGTTTACACTTTACAATTTTTGACAATTCTCAAACTTTATTTCACAGTTGATGCTATGTGGATCTATGGTGTACGTGTATTTGTGTAAGTTCTTATGATAATAAAAAACTAAACTATTTTGTAGAGAAAGTATTTTTAAATCATATATTATGTACATTATGCTGGTTTGCCCACATGTACTCGTATGTTGCTTTTTAAATTTTTTATTTCATTTGATCATAAAATAATTTGTACAATTATGTTAATTGTAAAATTCAATTCACTGAACTAAACAAATTATACAAGAAATGTTTATACTAAGTATAACTATATAAGTATTTAAAATCAATTTTTATAAGAATGTTGGTATATAGATATACACGTTAGAATTACCGACATGATTTTATACTTGTTCTAGCTATTTGATATAATGGCGTAAATTTAATTTATAGAAAAAAAATGCAAAATTGTTTTATATATGCCAACATAATTGGTATTACATCAATAATAAAATAAGATTCAAGCACCAAGAATTCATAATTGAAAAATTTAAATTGACAATTCATTTTGATAGTCCACGAGGAATAAAATACTATCTGTCCTTACAGTTTTGATGTTAAATTCAAATGATTTTTTAATGCAATGCAAATTTCTGTATAACTTTTCTTAAGATATGATTTCTCGATTTCAGTTTTCAGTGGTTCAAGTGAATAAATTTGTGAGTTGTTATACTATTGTAACGTACCATCGAGAACGTGGACAATTGTTGAAAATTTTCTACTATTTTAAATCCTTCGGTTCAAGTTACAATGAAAAACTATCGTAGTTTTTTTTGTACGACGTCACAATGCTTATAAATTCTTTTATGTTTGCATAAACTGTATAATGTATATAGATAGAATACATAAAGATGAGCAGTGTATTAAATAAGTTCAAATTGCGTGCAATATACCTATTGTAATATAATGATAGGTATTATATACACTGTAAATGGATAAGAATTCAGTACATACTATTATGATCACTCTAAAAATAACAATATTTTGGGTAACTGAGATTATGGCTTTAAAATATTATAATTTTAAAAATGTCTAGTTCCTTGTAAATTATAAAAATAAATGTTTCTAGATAACGGGGAATAATATGTTATTACAGTATAACAAACTTTTCTATACGAAACGTATTTATTTTCATACGATTTTTTTAATCTTACATTGTAAAATTGTGCTTAGAAATAAAAACCATCACATATAGGTAGGTGAAATGTCTTATTAGTTTTTGTACATTTATATAAAGTATACATTTATTTAATTATCTTACCCATTCTTATATAATAATTCCAGTATATTTTATGACGATTAGAATCGTTCATTTTTGCCAAAACTTCTTGGCGTTTAAGATTAATTTTGGCAAACTAAATGTTTTTTTTAAATTATTAATTTTATGGATTGAAAGTTCATACCATTCATAATTCTAAATACTAATTAATAAAAATGACTATTTGGTCGTACATATACTGAACATAATATTATACTTATGCGCGTGCGTGCGTGCGTACGTACGTACGTACATGTGTGTGTGTGTGTGAGTGTGTGTGTGTGTGTGTGTGTGTGTGTGTGTGTGTGTGTGTGTGTGTGTAAGCGTGTGTGTGTGAAAGAGAGAGAGAGAGAGAGAAATTAACTGTGGTGTTGTCGTCAGCGAGGACCCCAAGAGGTTCTATTAATAATGTCCAACGGTGTGTGGTGATAATTGAATACATACACACAGACACATAACTATATAAGTAAAAATTCAAATGCACACACAGACACTCACTTGCGTGCAATATGCATACATATAGTAATTTCAATTTTGTAGGATGGTCGTATTTTTTTCTCTAAATAATTAACACCTCAAAATTTATTTGAGTACACAAAAAATAATTTATTTTCGTTTTGGTCACAACTAATGAACTCTAAGACGTGTCTCAAGTGGATTAAACAAAAGAAAGTTGAGCACTTAGATGTACATTTTTCGTTTTTCTCATGCATTTGCTAAAATACTAAAAATAAATTGAAATTAAATGTGAAACATAACACGCATATTTACCACTAATGATACCAGTGGCGTATTTTGGGTGATTTCTCGGGGGGTGTCCAACATTTAATGACTCTTATAAACGAAAATGTTAATTTATTAATGTAAAAAACTTAACTTTTTATATTATGTATAAGTATGTATGTACAAGTAATTTGACATTTGAGACCTAGATATATAGTAAGATAGACACGTTGAAGGTTATTATTTAATACTGATTACTAATATATATTTTAAAAATCACTTTTTATATTATTGTAATGGTACAAAGATATGAAATATTGTAGTATAAATATTGTAAGATATTGTAATATTTCAAGAATATTATTTCTTATATTTTTATACTATTGAGATTTCTATAAAACTAAAAAAATGTGATTACCAATATATAAGGACTTTTTTTTTTTTTTTTTTTTTTAGAGTCGGGGGGGTGTCCTCCATGTCTGGACACCCCCCCAAAATACGCCACTGAGTATTTTGAAATAACATACAAAATTATAGGGAAATCAAGGGAGATAATGTTAGATTTTTATACAAATAATTAAGAAAATGAACAAAAGAAAGTTGATTTTCATTTATTTTTTAAAATTGTTTGATACAATTAAATTACTTTTAAAAATATATTACAAATATATTACATACACGTTATCAAATTTAATAAGATGCCATTTTTTTATTTAATAGGGAATTAAATGTTTCTGGTGCGCATAATAGCGCTGCTAAGTGAGTTTGTATTATATTATCATAAATCATTAATGTTTTGTTGTAAAAATAACAATTTTATAACGTTTTCATATTTTCATAATAAAAATGACTTTTGTCTGAAGTCGACTTCGTTTTTTTGAACTATTTTGCACAAGACTGTCCCCAAAAAAATAGGATAATTGTTCAAATTTGAAGTTAAAATTATTCGAATCAATCTTGTGATGTCTTCCATGCCAAAAAAATAACATCAATAATTTCATAGTTCTTTCATCATGCGTAAAATGCTACGCTGTATATTTATTAACTCACGAGTATAAAATACGGACGGCCTTTATGACGGCTTCTATTATATGAATTACAGAAGATCTTCCCGAGAATTGCGCATTCAAATATTTCCATATCAAAGCGAGACCTTCGTTAGTTTAACCCAAAACATTCGTGCCAAATAAAATATAATACGGTTATCAAGCAGAGGATTTAGTACGTTAGCTCGTCACCCGTGTACACCCCCGGCCAGAATGTAAGGGTTAACAATATTGGATTTTAGTATGTTTACTTTAAAAACCAGCGCGCCTAATTCAGACTTTAGTTAATATGACGAGTATATTAATTTAGTTTTGTACTGAAGTATAAGTAACCTGATTATGGGCACAGAACGCCGGGTCGAAAGGGATTTTCGAATGGGCAAGGAGAAAATATTTATTACGAGTTGGGGTTTTAATATCATGTGCGCGCACGTGAAAACGAGATTCCGTGTGCTCTCGAATCGTTTGATCTGGGGTTTGCGAATAAAATCGCAATATACATTCGAAATAAATTAAAATAAATTACGACTATACATTTTATCAGATAATATACTAAATGGCTTCTTTCTGGTTTTACCGAACACGTAATTTGTTTCATCGAAAACGTGCACTTAAATCCGTTTATAATTTTACATTTCTGAAACGATCGTACAACATTTGCGGTGTAACGAGAATACACATTGTCGTGAAAAAAAGAAGCCAAGTCACTCGCCTACACTAATAAATATTTTGCGAAGATCTTAGTAACTTTTAGAAAAATAATAACATAATTTCAGTGTTTAATTCTTATTTAAAATACAATGGTTTTAAATATCAATCTGCATTATTACATTGTATAAAATAAAATATTTTGTCAATGAATTCCGATGAATGAAGATCCGACTTTGAAAAATAGAATCACTAATTAATAGAAAAAACGTAATTACGTAAAGAAAAATTAAATTAGAAAAATCATTTTAATATCAAATTTATTTCTCAACGGAAGAAACCAAAAATGATGTTTTCGACGAAAACACATTTTTTATACATTTATAATTTTTGTATAATTTAGCACCGGATTTAAACCTTTGGAGTCCAATATTTGTGTACTGTACAGTTGTACAGTTGTACGATTAAGTTACGATTTTTATTCAAACGAGATTCTTTAAACTTTTTTTCTTGCCAATCATGATATTTTGAAGTTTACCTCTGCGTCGAAGTACGATACACGTACATTACCTGCCTAGCTTTTTAATGGCGTTTTATTTTGCTTTTAAAATTTTGAAAAAAATATTTATATTTAAAAGTTAAATGAATGTCGTCCATTTGTTGACGACTATACCGTAACTAGATATTTTTTAAGCGTGAAACTACTTTTTTAGCTATAAAAACGCAAATATTCGAATTTTTTTTTACTGTTAAAATTATTAAAATATTATGTTTTGCGTAACTTTTTCTTCATTCCACTTTAACGATGTCTTGTAGAGATACAAACTTTTTTTACACATAGCTACACCCCCTTTTTAACTAAAGAGTTGCATTCGGGTTATTTTTCTGTGAATATTGATGTGTATTAAAATCGAAATTCAAACGTGTATTTTTTTTTTATTATTATTTGAATTTAAACGTTAAGGATAATAGTCTTTTAGACCAGTGTTTCTTAACCTGTGTTCCGCGGAACCCTAAGGTTCCGCACAGATCACTTAAGGGTTCCGGAAAAGTGCCTTTATCAAAATGTAACTAGTGGGAAAAACCGACATGCACATATTATATAAAATATTATATTTTAATGTAATTAATAATTAATTTAATGTAATTATATAATATTTTAATAAATAATGGAGTTTATGAGTGAGGAAAATGAGAATAATAAAGATTACAATTTTACTCAATTTAAACTGATTATTATTAATCACTTAAATATGTTGTCACTTAATTTCGAAGAGTATTTCCCTCAAAATAAAGACCCAAGAAATGGTTTTTTGTGGATTTTGGATCCATTCAATTCTAATAGCTCAACAAATACTCTATTTATGAATGAAGAGGATATGTTGGCAGATCTTTCCTCTGACGTCAAATTGATAAACTTAAAAAACAATTCATCACTAGATGAGTTTTGGATAAAAGTTCACAGTAAATATGAGGTGTTAAGTGAAAAGTTCTAATTCCTTTTCCTTCAACGTACTAATGTGAAAGTGGATTATCAGCAGTCACTGCAACTAAAACTAAACATATCGAAATAGGTTGAATTTGACGCCGACACTAAGTCTTTCAATGACAAACCTTACCATAGGCGTGCGCACGGGGCGAGCCGGGCGAGCCTAGGCTCGACCTGACATTTTGAAGGGGGCACTGTTTCATTTCTAAAAAGCCTTTATATCAAAGACATCAACCAAAAGTTTTTAAAATTAATCA
>JAIPRM010000023.1:13460-48287 GCA_025469315.1 Stegophylla sp. TES_Ste_2020
AAATCGTTTATACCAATTAATTTTTTAAGAAAATAACAAGAAGGTAATAGAATAATAAAATTGTCTATTAAAAGCAATGCAACACCTATGTTCTTTCTGAATGACGAATTTTTTTCGTACCTAGTTTAACTTATATGGGATTATAATACAATTAAAAAAGCGCTTGTATACATAGTTTCCTAATATAATTAAATATTATAATGTGATGACAGTAAAAGACAAAAGACGTGATATATCAAAAAATAATTTTACTACCCTATGACTAATGATAAATCCTTGTAGAATCTACGTTTTGGTTCTTCGATAAATCCTGTTTAAAGTTTGATAAATAATCAACACTTATATTTAAATATAAAAATTTTAAAATACCGCTTAAAATAAAATTTTTATTTTACTGTGGATCATATTCATGTAGGTATATGATTGTTGTATGAAAATACGATCAAGGAATATAAGAAAAAAATACGATTAGGTGTTAATTATATATTTTTTTGTAGTGATCGTTTACGAATAGACTTTATTGATTATTTTATCGACAGTCAGAACCGGATGAAGAAAAGTAAAACACAATTTGTGAGTTGAAATTAACCTTCAACAGGAAAATAAATATTATTATGATCATAAATTTGTCTTACCATTTATTGAGTCTGTTCTGGTATATAGAAGACCAAAAAAAAAAAAAAATGGTTTTCCTAGTTTTATGCTGGGTTCCTTTTTTTGAGGTTTTTACCTATAGCTCTTAGACTCTTAGCACTCTATTAATCTGGCCTTATAGTGAATAATATATTCACGTTATATCATGTTAGTTGGTAATTAATTATTATTTACAGTTCTTTCGTGTTTTAACTGCATAATGTGTGTAAAAACATAAGCGTCACAGTTGTATTGTGTGATGGAAATTATGTAGAGTCGCATTTAATGAGGGTCAAGGTGGAACAATTGCCCTGGGGCGGCGACATTTAAAGCGATTTAAATGGATGACAATTTCGTAGTGAGGGGATCAAAGTCCGAATTTTCTTTGAACTATTTTTTTTTTAGGGCATCAAATTTTACATTTGCTTAATGAGATTTTATGTAAATTAGCTTAATGTGACCATGTAATTAAGTGCGTAGGTAATAATAATGGTATCAGATTGCATTACCATAGTCATCGTTAATCAGAGAAGTCGATGCATCGCTCCACTGCGGTGTAGTTATAATGACGACGTGTGGCGTATGTGTAGGTTTATTCGGAGATTCAAACTATAAACTATAGTCACCGCGCGCAGTCTTTCCTAGACATTTTATTGACAATACGTATTTATTTTTTATCCTCTCAGTTTTTTCAAATATTATATACATATATATAGAAATACATTTCTCTCTTTAGTTAGTTCTTAAGCTTAAACTAAACTAAAAAAAAAAAAAAAACTCGTTTAAATAAATAAATTATATTCACAAACATATTCTAACAACCACGCACGAGGAGCATCATCGTATATAGTAAACGGTCGCGTGCGTTTATGTTTTGTATCTACTCTGGAATAATAATAATAATAATAATAATAACATTCAGATAATAATATATTCCAAAGAGTCACCGTTTTCGAAGGTTGAGCAAAAAAGTTTTCGTCAATTTATTTTTTTATCTTTTGGATATATGCTGTTAGTACTTATGGAAATTTTTTTATTTATTTTTTCAATCGCTTTGCACTTTGGAAGTTTGTGAGCGATCGCGCACAAGGAGTTTGTACATAAATACGAGTATTTATACTCGTACGATGTACACGTACGTTTACGAGTGAGGTACATTCTTTGGACGATCGACCGCGGTATCATATTACTCAGTCGCCATCGTCGTCGCACAGTGATCTCCACGAGGGAATGTGGGTGTCCCGCGTGTAAAATGCACACATAATATCTCGCAATGCATATGTGTGTGTTTTTATTATTATTATTATTATTAGTATTTTATTTTTATTATTATTATTTCTTTTATCCATACGAGATGAGAAAACAAGGTCGTCGACCTTATTCCATGTGGCTGTGCGGTTATGCAAGCGTTCCTCTGACGGATAAGCCCCAGCCTCGTGTACCACCACCATCGTCTTCGTCGTCGTTTTAAAAATAGCGCTCGCTTGCGCGACATCCAGCGGATCCACCGAGATCTGAGTATGCACGCGCGCGTCCGATTCTGTTCCGTTCAAAAATACCCGACAACCAAGTGTAATAATTATTTAATATTATGTACGTCCGTCACACTGCTGTTTCATGTAGGTACGACTTGGTGTATACGACGATATGTAGTATACGACTTGGCCGAATAAACCGAATAATTCACGATGCTATCGACTGTGTACAGTTTCGACACGGTCACTTCAAATTTTGGACCATGGAGCGAAATTTTCGCCCAAGACTCGTACGCACCGTCTGTAAAATTATGTATTTAATGGCTACCTGTTAAAATTACTGAACTGTAAGTTCTTAAAATAAAATATTTATAATTTTCCAGAGTATTATACTAGAAGCTAAATGGCGCGTAAAGCAAAAAAAAAAAAAAAAAATTATACTAGAATAAATGACGACGAAAATATACTTCTGTTGTAGGTGTTCTTAACTGGCGGTTCCAAGTACCCTGGTATCATTTGATCTCATTTTGTTATTTCACTAGAGTATCATAATAAATTTCCAATACTAATTTGGTTTTCAGTTTCCACTGAATAGTAATGATAATAATTAAATCATCTGAAATAACCAATTTAAGAATCGACCAATAGATGAAAATTAATCTCAAGTGTGTACTTTGAGAATTTCGATTTTCCTGCTCCTTTTTCATTATCGTTTGAATTCGTCTTTGTCCGTCGATATTTTTCGTGGTCTATGAACAATATTATTTCATGTGTCACTTGTAAACATGCGGACCGTTGTTGTCGGTGCAGCGAGCTATGATAACCGTGCGCAGAGAAATTCCGCAGAATCGGTTTACCGGTTGTCGTCTCCAAACTGGTTAGGTTAGATCTTATACAGATTGGCAAATTAGTGTTTGGTCGTTGATATTCAAGAATTCGCGTGAACATATACTCACTAAAGCATTAATCGTGCACTGCAGGGTCCCAAATGAAGAAGAAAAAAGGTTAAAACTATCATCTCGTTTAGTTTTGCATGAGTAGGAGAAATCATACACACATCATTAAATAATAAATTACAGTTAACTCTTTGTGCCATCTTATAAGAAAAACAAGTGAGTTGTTGATACTGAAAGATCGTATAGCATATCTTTCTGGGACGTAAAAATAAATAAAAATTAAAAAATAATTGTAATTTCTCGAATAAATATTAAATAATTTATTTATAACATTTAAATATAAAACATATTACTTATATCAAAAATGAGCTTTTTGTTTAAAGCGTTGTAAGATAATATTTTACCATATACAGTATGAATCATCATTGTTCTTAATATAATTTTAATTTTGTATCTACTGTAAGTAATTTGTAGTGTTAATGAGTAAAGACATTATCGAAATTAGAAAAATTATAACCCGAGGGCCATGATTAATATGTAGCATCGCCTTCCAAATATAATATTGTATATTTACATTGCCAAAACCATGGCTGAGATAGTTTTTGTCTTCGGTTAATTAGTTTTTTGTTAGCATTAAAATGTAATGCTGTAGATTACAAACATTTCTACTGATTTTAAATGAAAAGTATGAAATATTCAACTTAAAATCATTATGATAAAAAAAAAGAAGGACGTATCTACTTGGCACATTGGGTATTCTTTGCTCATTGAATGGGAAACTCTTGTGGGTGTATTAAATATTAAAGAAAAGATAAAATATTTTTTCAATACACACACACACACACTACACATATCTACAAAACGACCGATTTATCAATAATTATTTATTTCCTTTTTTACTCAAACTTTATGATAGTCAATTTCACATCGTATGTTTTTGTGTGAATGTGTGTTGATTACGATTACCCTCCTGCCATCCACCACGTGTGGTCACTGAAGATGTTTACTCGGTTATATAGACACTGTATATAGAACACTATTTGAAATGATATATGTAGGATATATTATATGGTAAGCGCGTGTATAATACTATGATGAAAAATAATATACGCGTTCGTCGTTTTACTCGCGTACAACGGCGTTTTAAAAAAATGTCTATACACGGCGCACCGAGGTAACTGACTTTATAGTTTATATACATTATACTTCCAACACATGTGTATAGCCGTATAGTATACGCCGATATAGCTGTATATGTGTATGTATGACGTATGTGTATGTACACATATATATTTACACATGTAATATTATTTCTAAACATATCGCACATGTAAGTTGTTATAAACTAGCTGTGTGTGTGTGTGTGTTTTAAATTTTTTTTATGATTTTCGACTAGCATCATGTGCTCGGATCGAGTTGAAAACAACCACTGGGACGAGAGACCAACAGGACGTCGTCGTCGTTGTCGTGGCAAGCTGCGCGGGAACGCTTGAACTCACGAAAACGTTCCCACTGTATTGGTTGTGAACGCTTTTGAAGTGCACTGTGCGTTCAATTGTTGTTTTTAATATAATTTTTGTATCAGTTGTCGTTTCACGATTTTATCCTTAATTCTCGGTTAATAATATTACACATATTATAAATATATTGGAAAAGCTATGTACGATTGCTCGGTAATGTTATATCGATTGAATTAAGCTTCTGCTCAATCTTATAGATTTACCTACATCCAATAGATTAAATACACATTTCTGGTATACTTTTTAAATTTAAGGTTTATCAGATATCTATATAATATATTTATATACATACATTTTTATATAAAGGTAAACACTTTTTTTCATTTCCGTCGTTCATATTACTGAATATAATTTAAATTAATATCATACTACATAATTTTTTTTATAGTTGAATGAATAAATATATACATTATGTATACTTACTTAGTTTATAATAATAATACATATTTCAACTGGTTTATACGTCTTATAGAAATATATGCAAATATTCATTGTAAGTGTATAATATTCAGTAAGCAATAAAAATGATGAAATTGTATGATAAAAATCATAATAAGAAACATACTGTACACTTTTGTGTTTTCTTCTAAGTAAATTCAATATAATAATTATTATTATATTAATTGTTTGCAGTACGTATATAGAACTTATATATATATATATTATATATTATGTTTATGTTTATAATAAAATTAAAATAGTCTTATCTACTATGTCAGTTTCTACTAATCATAATTTTTGAAAACTTTATTCACATAATAGACTACTCGAGTTTTACTTAATTCTAATTTCTAAAAACAAATAAATGCATAGATATTTATTTAAGTATAATTTGTTATTTCACAAGTGATATTATTCTCAAAACGAGAATTAAAAATAGTACATAATTGTATATTATAAAATCATGAGATAATTTTCATTTTTAAATAATTATAATAAGCCCCGAATAGTTGGAACAAATATTATCATGCAGAAAATGTCACTAAAATAATAATTATTAGTTGCTTGTAATATTGAATTAGAGAATTTAAATTCGGTATATGTCGTCAACATGATTCCAGTATGATGTACGTGTTATTGCCCAACGACATTGTTTTGCCAATAGTTTTGTTCTCCGGTTGACCTATTATGCGATTTATTTCTCACGGAACTGCTATTATGCGCGTCAATGGGACGTCATATTTCGTGTGACGCCTCATACGACGTGTATTAAATTGAATTAAAAAAATGTCATTTTGGTAAACGATCATCTGGGTGCTGTGAACTTCAACGCATGTAAATGTATGGAATATAGTTTTTTTCTTATTCAGTAATATAACATAATTTTTCTCATGAACTATAATCGTAATAATAATACTCAAGCGAAAGAAATGATTAATCACCATTGACGTCAAACATTTGTTAATGGAGGTGAAGTCCTCATTTTTAGGGCTGGCCCAACTCCATAGCAAAGTAGGCAGTCACCTAAGGCAGCACCAGTTTATAGGAGTGGCAAATTTCAAATGAAACAAATTAATTATTATAATAGTTTTTTTACCCTTACTCTTTCCTATTGAATAAGGGTGCTATAAAATCAATTTGAAAACAAACTTAGGGCCGGTTCTGCTTATTTTTGTATGTAGTTCGAAATTTTTGTGAAGCATGAAATTCAAATATACCTTACTAAGTAAAATGTATGTAAAACTAATTATCCTTTGTTGAAAAGTTACAAAATAGTATATATGTTCTTATCGAAAGTACAAAAGTGATAAATCAATATTAAAATAAAGAATATTCATCAATATGAAATTTAACGTGTTCATAACTTTAAAATAGACTATCAAAGGGGAGGTAGACGTAACTATTACTAAGAATTTCATTTGCTTCAAATTACGAGAAAAAGCGTGTGGTACGAAATGTTTTAGAAAATAGTGACGGATGGTGGGGGATGTCTTTTTGACGTATTATTGTAAACAACAGTAGTGTTTGTTGTTATTACTGTGGTCAATGGCCGAAACCCGTTTGGAAATCGAAAAATTTTGGCAGTATCCGATATAAGGACGCGTGATTTGCGCGTGTGTGCAGTTCACGCATATATACATATATTATGACGTGTGTACATCCTCCAGCGAGACTGCATTCGGTGATACACCATGCCAATTGCATAAGAAGTCTCGGCCAACGGGGTCACGGCAACGGTGACTACCACGACCACGGTTGCGGGTGCACGTTTGGCAGGCTGTAACGGTCTGGTTGGCACCGGGCGCAGCGCCGCGGAGGATATCGGTGCGCGCGATTTTTCCCACTAACCCAGTGCGAATTGGCAACTCCTCCTTACAGCCGCTGACCCACGTGCTCGAGACGTGTTGCTCGATATGCGAAGACCCGGACCCATCACATTTATTACTATAAGAATATATTATACGACATTTACAGGTGCACAACTATATAAGTGTGAACACGGGAAGGTAAATGAGGCCGGTTCCTACCCAGTGAGATTTTCCGCTAAAGGATATTTAAAATATACTTTCAATCGTAATCATTTATTAGTATTTCATCTGTCTGGACTAAGGTGTATACAAATATTTTATAACAATAAAAAATATTTTAAAAATGTCAGTCTACTACAATAATATATCAACCTCTAAGCATGTGGTAACCGCAAATCTCATTTTATTATTATTATTTTAAGGCTATAGTATGCAGTTATTTGAATGCATTTATAATTATGTTTATTTAAAAGGACATATTGGGAACTATATAAGTATTTTTATGTTTTAACAATCAGTTAAAAAACTTTTTTAAGGGAACTGAAGAAGCAAAATATGAGTTCAAATAAATATAGCTATCTTATAAGAATTAAATTACAAAGTTTTCTGTCACTTCTGTCAAAGAGATCCAGACATGCTTAAAATATGTTTATGGGTCAGGAGGGAAATCTTGCGCGTTTTCTATAACCTTTTTATATAACCACATGTCGTACAAATAAGCAGTAGCATTAACGAGAATTTTTTCCCTTTGTTTCGCAGGATGAATTTCACCCATTCATAGAGGCGTTGCTGCCAAACGTAAAAGCGTTTTCATACACGTGGTTCAACTTGCAAGCAGCCAAACGCAAGTATTTTAAAAAGCATGAAAAGCGAATGTCACTCGAAGAGGAAAGACGGTGCAAAGAAGAGCTAATGGTGAGTCTTATCTTACAATACTTTATCATACATAATATTTGTAATACCTATTTATTATATATAAAGAAGGGTGGATCTTGAAATGGTGAAAAGGGATGATAATCACAAAAATTTTAAATTGATATATAATTTAATATAATAAAAAAAAAAAATAGCTTGCATGGACTTAAACGTACTTTGACATTTTAAATTTCTAATAATTAGAAAATAATCTAACAGATTTTAACAAAAATACAAATTTAAGTGAATTCACGCATGTGTAAACTTCTTCACAATTTTCAATCCAGGAAATAATAAATTACCAATATTACAAAATAATAATGAAAAAAAATTGCCATTTTTCATATTAAAAGTAATTTGAGTAGTTATAAATTTAAATGATTATAAATAATTATTCTCCAAGATTATCACCACAAGTATTTTTTATGATAATAGAAAATGTTGAGCTTACTTCAAACCTAAAGATTATAAAGTCTTAACTTAAAAAAATCGTAATTTTATATTAAACAAATTCGTTTTTAAAAAATCTAACTTAAAACGCTTATAAAAATAACTTGAAATCGTTAATTTTTAAGACTATTTCAAGGCTGTTAATATACAATTATTGTTATATAATTCAGTAATATATACATACATACATAAATATTATAATGGTATGCTAATTTGACTACATATTTATACAATGTACATTAATGTTTACTTAATTTAAATTAGAAATTTATTTAACATCATCAATTCAACACAAATAATAATCAGAAAGAAACAAATTTATTGTATTCACAAAATTTTAAATTTATCCTAATGGGAGTCAAATTTTTTTGAAAATATTATTTAGTTTGCTCACTATACTCTTGTTCATAATGGTAGAAAATTTCAAATTTCTAATACTATTAGTTTTTAAGTAATCTCTAAATAACTCTCTATATCAATGTCATACAAAAAAAAAAAAGCATAAATTATCTTTTATGGTAAACTGTGGAAGTTTTCAAAAAAACTTGTACAATGCCCAACAATATTTTCTACTGGATACATATGTCAAACATACTGATCTGGACAAAAAATATATTGTAAAATCCTGTGGACCGTGATCCTCGTCTATAAACTGAACTATGATTTCACTCGATTAAAATTTATAATTTTATTTGCCATCTTATTATTATTTTTCTTTTGTCATATTTCTTTTAATAACAGATAATTAATTAATAAACAATGTAATACAAAATAATAATCTTTAATTAAACAGGATAAGTAGTTTGAATTTTTGCAGTGTATCAAAGCGGGGGTTTTAGCCTCATAGCCCCCTCCCTTCTCGTATCCGCCTCTGTGCATACACACTCACACATGCATCTTATCTGCTGCAAACATTATGTGTACATTTATTATATAATATATTATACATATTTACATGCACTGCCACCACTGCAGAAGCAAGAACGATCAAACTGCAGGTGGTGATGGCGAAAAAAATAGATCCCATAGTGTGTGTGCTTGTGTATGTGTGTGAGTGAGTGATTTTGTGTACGTACACGTTTATATATATATATATATATATATAAAAAAAAAAAAATATCAAGAGAATAAAAAAAAAAAAATATTTTAATATAAACGACGGCTCGCGTGATGTACGTTTTATCTTTAAATTATGCATAATACGTATATTGTACACACGCGCGTGCATGGCGATTTCGAATGTCCCGCGATGCTGACCTGTTCGATTGCCGAAAGGCGGCGGCGGCGGTGGCATTCGGTTCAAGGTCATGTGTTATTCGTCGTCCGGTCAGCTCCACTACCGCGAGGAGTGGTCACACACCATCGTCGTGGCCGTCGCCTTCGACGCAACAGCCGCCGCCGCCGTCGTGGTGACGTGACGTTGTGCGGCAGCAGGCCATCTCTCGCGGTTCTTCCGGGCCGGGCGCCCGAGATCATATCATCTTCGGACTGCTGTTTTTTTCAACGTAGTTTTTGAACCGAACAAATCCGGCACCCACGCCGTTACCACTTACCTAAACGGTGGACACACATTGTTATCATAATTATATCATTATTATACGATTGACTGTTGGCGGTTACAACGGTTTCATTTGAATTAATTTCTTCCGAAATCGTATTCCGATATTCCGAATTGAGTCCCAACATTTAAAATCGAGTGTCCGAAATACCTAAATTCCGGCTTTTTGAACGAATCGTTAATTTCAATTTATTTTTATGCAACTATATTTACATTAAAAATCAAGTAAAAGACTGATCCAAGACTTAAATTTGGGGGAGGCAATGATACAAAAATAGATTAAATACGCGTCAAATTGATTATTTTTACACTCTTTAAGCACTTTTAATGTGCAACTCAAAATTTGTGGAGGGCCCCCTTGGATCCACGCCTAGTGTGTGGACAGTCGGTGTTCTTCAATACAAACAAATCCGGATTAAGGATCCACTGGGCCAGAAAACGAGACACTTGGTGGGCCCCTTTCATATCTCAAGTATTAACCTTTTACCTCGTCTTTTCTTCTTTTTCCTCTCTATTTAAATACTATTATTATTATCATTATTATATTTTTTTTGTAATGCTGTTGTTTGTAAAAGTTATGAAGTATATCAATTATAAGCGTATTTAAAATTAATAACACAATTATTAATTTTATAAAGAAATGAAACAGTATCATTATTAATAACTATAAGCAAACAGAGACTAGTATAATTGAACATACTCGTATTTTTGTCGTATGATATAGTTGTGGGAAATTTTTAATCACTAATAAAAATCTATTTTGAATTTTGTGTTGAGCGGGTGGTTCTGCAATGATAATTATTTTTTCTTTATTTATTTGGAGACACATTTTCTACTCGAAAAAGTGTGGATCAGTAGGATTATGGTACATAATAACACAAGAGTACAAGAGTATTTTTCAGTATAAGATTTTTTTGTTAGTAAAAGTTTTAAAGAGATTATTTTTAAAAAAATTAGGAAAATCTACATGAAATTTGAGTAAAAAAGATAATATATGGTATTTCATAAAATCGATTTTAGTCATAAATGCTAAAACTAACAATATCAGACACTTGACGTTTTCTCGCATTATCAGCAGCATTATTATAGTAGGTACAGCAAGAGTATATTTGCAAGGAAATGAGACCAATTTTGGGATTTCTAGAATTTATTAATGATTTCTATTATAATTTTAAATCCTTGACATAATAATGAATAGTTAATTAAATATTACTTATATATCTAACAGTCCATAAAATGTATCCGAATCATTGTTCATCATTTTTGTTTTAATAAGCGTTTAAAGTTAGAAATTTGATGAAACTGGTTACTTTCAAGTAAAATAACAATGCTTTCAGTCAAAATATTAGAATTTATAAATTTAAATTATACTCATTATACGTCATTGCCTCAATTAACTAGTTGTTAAAATCGTTTAAATTTATAACTACAGCTCACGAAGTGTTGCGAAGTATGTCCAGTTTTTGTTTCGTTTTATTTGTGTATTATAATTATAGAAGTATATTAAGTTTGCTTATCTTATAATTTAAATGAATACCTACATGAATTAATGAAGTTTTTTATTTTGAGTATCCAGTCGTATCCAATGGTCCATCATTTATTTACCAAAAAATTTCCCGCGTAATTTTTTATATATTATGATAAAACTTTCTTGATGCATAATTGTTTATAAGCGTTTTAAGTTAGAAATATTGCTGAAATTACTGTTAATCTAAAAATTGATAGATTTCTGTACGTTATTACTTGTTTTATCATTGAATTTTTCGTTTTAACGAGTTTTATACGAGTATTATATAATATATATACAAGCTCACTCATATGTAGGTTTGGTTTACTAATATTTACATTTTATGTTAAAATCAATTGAGTCAATTTTTAATTATAATTGCTCTCAATTTCATAAAGTTAGCAAAATCGATCATTCTCACGAATAATAAAATGGATATGGATCTTGTTATTATATTTAAAAACAATCTCAATATAAAACTGATATTTTTTGTATATTATTAACTGTTAAGAATAGTTTTACTGAAGAAATTATTTATCGATTTTTTAAAATTTAACTCATATATCAAGAGTATACCACTCGTAGAGTGAAGAATACACACGGTATGAAGTATATCTAGGTTTTTGTTTTGGAATTCAATTTGTATTCAATTAATGATTACAATATCGTTTTGGAAAGACTAAGCCATATAGTATATATAGTGTACCTAATAAAAGATATATTTGTGTTATATTATAGTAGTATCATAGGGGTTATTTTGGGTCAGTATTCTAACATGAAATAATTATAGTACATTCTTAAATTATTAAATTACTAGTAATATGTAATATTATTACATAATAATATAAACATAATATTATTTTTTGTGGTAGGACTTACAAAGATTTTTCGAGATGCATCTTCTTTTTATTATTAGTTATACCATGGCGGTTATATCCAGCATAAATCATTTGGAGATATTATTGTACGCATCGAATCTATAATAACATTAATATAAGTACACATCAAAAATCTCTCTCCAATCATACGTTTTATCTCTTGACTGGTTTGAAGGATGTCCAGTGGCGTCTGATGAGCAATGATATTATTGTCATATTATTAATATGATCAGTCACCCGTTGTTATGATATATATTTTATTCTAGTGGTATTGAATTTATCTTGGATAAAATCTAAAATGAACTAACTTGTTGTGATTTGATAAAAGTTATATATAGTAAACAATTTTTTTTTGTTGTTTTGCATACAAATGGTTTAGGTATCTATATAAAATAAAACGTGAAATAGGTATATGCATTATGCAGTCTACTTTTTCAAGTAAAAAAAAAAAAACTATTAATTGACTATTTTTGAAAACAATAATTATACTATTTATTTAATTATTGTGAACTTGATATATTAATTTTAGGCGATGTTAATGCATCACATACATTTTATAAATTTTAATTAAGGATGGTCTAAGGTTAATTCAAATTTTACTGTAAGTCACTAAAGCCACTTGATATTTTATATTTTGCTAGATGGGAATCAATTTTTATTCTAGGTCGACCCATTCTTCGGGTATCCCAATTAATAAAACTGAGTGGCTATATGCAGGTACAGTACCTACGAATAAAATACTATGTACACGTACTTATAAAATAAAATCGACTCACCGCTAATTGTGCGTATGGTGAAGTTGTACTACGCTTGGTTAGGTTTGGTTTGGTAATTGTGTATTCTCAACCTTATTTTTACCTATCAAAAGTGGTTTCGCACTACAAGCTGAGAGATATTTTTGATTTGCTAAGCACTCGGTTGACTAACCCAATCGAAAATACGTCAACTTCAAAAATTTGAGCGTTCGAGGAAGACCCAAAAACCAACAACGACAACTTAGTTCATTCAATTGTACCGATAAATAGCTGTACTGTATCTAAAAATAGCTTTTTATTCGTCGGTTCTATACTCACAAATAATGTTTTATTCGTGGTATTGTACCTGCGTATTATTTCCTTAAGATTAAAAAAAAAAAATCACAAAACAAACAATACTCCAACGAAACTACGCGAGATTACAAATTTTCAAGAATGACCGTGCTCAGAAACGGTATAACCTATATTATCATAATATAATATGTATGCATATTTTATATATACTTATACAGGGTGATTAATGATTCAAAGTTTCTTCTGCAGCAATTATATCATATAAATATAGAAAATAAATAATACAAAAATCTCTGTGTTAAGAAAAAACCTAAAAAAATGTGTAATTTAATATTTTTTAACAATCCCTGATAGGTAAAAAGATTAAAATTCTAAAAATTTCAAGTCATTCTTAATCTTATTGTTTTGCATCAATTGTTTTTCAATCACTAAAATTTTGTAAACAAATACATTCATATCATGCAGTTTTAAAACTACCTCTTGGGTAGTTCGTTAAAAATATGAATTATCATTTTTAGTTTCCTTAAATAAAGAAACGTTTGCAAAGAAACATTTTGCTCTATTTTGAATATTTATATGATGAATTTGCTGTAACAAAAATTTGGAATCACCCTGTATATTATAATATATATGGTACATATATATGTCCTTAACACCCCCATCGTGCAGTGCTGCATCGGTGTATGTTGTAATGATGGGAATATTATACTATTCGCGCAAGACACGACGTTACAGTGCTGTAGTTATAACCCACAGTGAAAACAATAATAATAACAATATTATCTCGTTTTTATTGGACGGAAAAAACATCTCCATAAATTAGAACCCACTGACACGGCCGTTTACGTGTGTGCGCTTCGACTTGATGCTGTGTGCGCGCACCAAATCTTTTTGTCGTATATAGCATTGAAGCGACACGGCGGCGGGGCCAACTTGTTCACCTCCGTTCGGTGTACGTATATACCTCGCTTAGTGTCAACCGGATAACGAATGAGTCGTCTGAATAAAATACGAATAAAATAGTATAATAATAATAAAATAAACGACTGATGCGCATGGAGTACCTGATCGTGTAGCATAGTGAACACGTGTGTTTCTGTGTGCGTGCGCGTTTGAGTGTGCCCGGGTTTGAGGGGCGAATGAACCAAATAGTTTTTCGAAGAATGAAAATGAATTTGTCTTCTCTATAAAATAAAAATCTTAAAATTTTGGTCAGGTGAAAAAATAATTCGTAAAAATAGACATCCGTAAAAAGAATAAAATAACACCAATGGCATATTTTTGTTAAATATCTTATACGTATACAGGGTGTATCATAAAGATCTGACATATTTCAATGCAATTTCAGTGTAAAACTGTCAGATCTTCGTGATACACCCTATATAGTACATTTTAATGAGTACGTTTTATTTGAGAAATTCCGAACAAACTTCACTCTTCGGGTGGGATACTCTTGATGGCATGTTGAATTTTACAGAAACGATAAATTACTTTTCAATAAAACGAATCTGAGTTAAGCTTCAGTTAATTATACACAAAAATAATTTTCAGTTTTAATTATAATATATATTAAGTATATGTTTATCAATTTTCATAAATTTTCAATCCATCGGGAATTCGTTTATGACTAGGTATTGTTAACATTTTAAAAATTTAAGCAATGTTGCTTTTGGAATAGTTTATAACAGAACAATCTGTGTTCATATATAATTTTTCATGAAAATGATTAATTTTTCTATGTCTTGAAGTTTAAAGCTCTAATATATAAAAATTCCCACTGATGATTTTAACCAAAACGTAAATAATATAAGCTGATCAGTTACATATGAGTAAACTGCTATACAACTTTCCGCTGTAAAAATCATAAATGTTTTTAATATTAATATTTTTATAAAGTGTTATATGATCACAAAAAATTATTATTTTAAGTAAAAATGACAAGTGTCATTCTAATTCTAAATTCAAACGGTTATAAAAAAAAAAAAAGTTAACTTATGATTTAGAAGGTTTTTTCAGTTTTATTGGACCTATAATATGTGAGTGATGTTAATATGCTAAATTTTCAGCTAATAATATCAAGAATTAAAAATTTTATTTGATAAAATCTTGCAAATAGCAAAGTAATTCTCATAAGTAGTAAATTTTTTCTATCTGTATTGCACTATTACTGATAATGAGTGAAAATTTGAAGTTTTAAATCGTATTAGTTTTGGAGTAATGGCTAAATTACTGAAATTGATTTCATGAAAAACTCGTTTATGGCATATTTTGCCAATTTCAAATTTTTTTTTTCGGTAGTTTTTCCCTGTTTTTGGAAAAAGTATTGAGAATTTTGAAAAATAATCTGCTTAAAGTACCACTTGGATCCTATTTTTGATCTAAAATGTTGCTATATGAGTTTTTTGGATAAGTATTGCTATACAAAAAAGTGTTTTCATAATAATAAATTAAAATAAATAAACATAATTTTAAATGCACTAGTTTCTTCGTATTACTTGGAATCTAATAATATATAATTTCATAAAATCTTCTTTTCCGATATATACGAATAGAGAATATTTGATTAATAATTTGGTGAAATAAATAAAATTGTAATCAATTTGGTTTCAAAATGTATTGTCTAACTATACGTAACATCAAACAAGATAACTTTAGCAAATATTACAGTATGATTTTGAACATGAAAACTATATTTCTATTTCTTAAATAATCACGAGTAATAAGGTTATGTACAATAAGTCACTTACATTTTTCAAATTATTACATAAAATCACTGAATTACCCACTTCTAGGAAATTATCTAAGAATGCCCTTGTGTGTGTGTGTGTGTGTGGATGGAAGTAACGGTAATTCGAATCATGTCGTGACATTACGCAACGAATCCGTTGGCCAGAGGCTTTTGAAAAAACTTGTGATGTACTCAGTGATAACCTTTCTTTCAGGCGTTAGCGTGGGTGTTATTGTTGCGCTGACTCTTCTTTTTCGCACATGTTCAAAGGGACCCCGATTGTATACGTCACCCGATATCCGTTATTTATGTTTCGATAGACCGTGTATTTTATAGAATCAACGCCCAAGTGATGTTTCGTAATGTTACATAGGTACTTATTATTATTTGAATGCAATATTAACGACATATACTAAGAATACTAACAACAGATCAACAATGCATTTGAACTGAGTCCTTATATTTGGAATGGATCTATAGTTCATATAAAAAGTTTCAAAATAAATTGTTTGAAAAGTTTTCTGTTCGAAAATGAGTACTTAGAAAAATATCGATGTATTGAGTATTGTCAGTGTTGACATTATATAAGTTTAAAAAAGCCGAAGCTTTTGGATAATATTTTTCAATGGAGTACATTATTTTTATGGTCATTCAATTTTTATCATAAACAATTCAATTTTATAATAACATTTCAATTTTTACCACAAACAGACAAATTGTGTATGTGTATAAATTAATTTCAATAATTTAAATAGTTCAATATGAGACCGATAAAAGTGTTGTACAATTAATGACAACAAATAAAATAATTAACATTTTTTTTAAGTTTAACCAACCATAAGATCTCCGTTTAAATTAAATACTAGAGTAAATTCTACAATACTTAAAATTAATTATTTTTTATTTATTTTAAAAAATATCGTATAATTTAAATTTTTAACTTTTTTGTTATACAATATTTTAAAAATTGAGTAGCAAAAAATTTTTTATTCTGATTAGAAGGATTTTTAATTTAAATTATAACAATTATTACATTTTTTTCAAAATCATTCATTGCATTAATCATTAAACTGTTGACTCTCTAATATTTGTTGTTAGAACTACTTACCCGTTTCTCATACATTCATATAGTCTGATTTAAGTACAAAGCCAAATATTCAAAAACTTATATCCCCAAATTTAGTCCCTGCTATTATTTTCGTGTGTTCGAATAGAACGTCAGCTTTTATGATGATGTAATTATATAAGTCAAGTTTTTGTTATATATTATCATGTTTAGGTTATTACATATTTTTGTTATTATTATTAATGATTAATCGTCAACTTTAATATACTTTACATAGGCGCAAGTGGTGGAAGGGATGACTTAGAGATCTTAACCACTTAAAACCCTCTAGATTTTAAAAAAAATACATATCTTTAAGATCGTAGGGAGGCTAAATCAAACAAATAAACATGTAAGATCCTCTTCAAAAATTTTATCCTAACTGTGTCAATGGTACTTAAGATATCATACTTGCATTCGTTATCTATCTAATAAAAAGTATAAAAAAATGAAGCTTGCAGATTATGAATTGTGCCGATCAGTGTGATTTTAGAGTTGTAATAAATTTTTAGAAAAAACAAATTTTGAGCGAATAACAAAATATTGCTTAACTTCAATGAAGTTATAGCTATTTAAAAAATGTAATACTCGAAACCTCGTAACTCTTTTGTCGAAAGGTATATTACAAAACTGATATGACCTCCTTTAGAAATATTTTTTTGTTTAATTTTGATAATAGGTGTTTAAGTTCTAAAATTAACCTAAATGCCAAAACTGAAGTTCTGCGTAACATAATGTTGCAATATTATTTGTTAGATGGACGAAGACAACAAATACTGGTAGAAAATCCACTATATGCACTTAATAACGTAAAATTTATAAATTATTATTCCGAAGTTAACTTTTCTCTTGTATGCGTATACAATGTCATTTAGTGGTGTACGCAGAAGGGTGGCTAAGTGGCTGAAGCCCTTAGCCGTCATCCATATTATATTTTATTTTGTGTGAAAGATAAAAGTTTGCCATTAAACCGTACTTTTAACATATTATTTTCGAAATCTTCCTGAATTTTTTCTAAGAAACTAATACCTATGTAAGTAAAACAATTTCCCAAAATTAATTTTATTTATTAAGTGATAAATCCAAAACAATGATCCTAAAATTAAACAAACAAAATATTTTTTTTTAGAATTTGTCACCTATCCTATATTATTCTTTAGATTTAAAAAATTATTTATAAACGAATAACCTTCATTAAATGTGAAAATTTTAAAAATATTGCAAACTTTTAGTTTTATATCACATAACCGCAGTGATTTTCAGTTTTACCACCATAATCTAATACAAACTCACCCAATGGGGTGTTTGATGGGGGTAGAAAAATTCCTCCTTTACATTTTACCACGGAGTGAAAATGATCATTTACCTTAAATATACCTTAAAATACTATGTTTAAAATCAAATGACACTAGAAATATATTTTTTGAATATTAGCCGCTCTTATGGCAAAATTCTGTGCGTACGCCACTAATGTCATTCGATTGCTTATTATTCGGGGAGTGTACGAGAGGTGGTTGAATGCAGTTACACTTGTAATTTGACCAAGTTCAAAGGTCATGGATATACCGGCTCGTTAACGTGTTTAGGTCAGGTTACACGTCACTGCGTGATCCCGCTAGAGTATACCTTATGGCACGGCGGCGACCGAGGCGTCTTAATTATATAACATAATATTATCATCATCCCGCGCCCGCCACCGTTATAACATTATATATATATATTTTAACATTTCCCGCGTATCCGGTGAGTGTTTTTTTTTCTTTTTTCTTCCCCTCGCATAGTATTATCCACACGTCGACCAAATGAACCGCGAGCGTGTACGCGGGTGTGTGTGTGTGTGTGTGTGCACGGCGGAAGGAGACGGCGCGCGTATACGAAATGACAACGACGCTTGCGTGGCGTGATGGGATTCTGGCGGTCACAGAGGCTGCTGCGACGTGTCTATTTATGGAAAAAGGTCTCGGATGCAGCGCTGTCGCTAGCCTAGCGCGTTCGGACTGTTACTTTTTATGGCTTTGGGTTGTTTTTAGAACGATAAATTTCGTCGGTGGAGTAAGCTGCGGTAGCTATTCGTCCGATACAAATCAGATCGATAAGACGAGCACGAAAACGATAAATTTGTCGAGATTAAAAATAAGAGAACAACAGTAGGGCCGTATTCTAATGATATTTCCCCTTTTGACCTTACTGTCACACCAGTGAACTGACTACTACGGTCATCGTCATCGTCTCTGCACGTTCCTACGCCGGATTCCGTAATAAAAATATATAGTTATTATTATTATTATTATTATTATTACCATTCACACGCGTCGTCGTACGAGAAGCGGCAGTAGCTGCCTAAAAATACAACGCAACATGTGCCGTCCTACACATGATATAATATTATTATTATTATTATTATTATAACGACATAATTATAATATTATGAGTTACGTACAATATTACTAGCGATGTTGTGTCACCTGCAGATAGATGATGCGTGTGTTTTGTTCTATTTCTTAATTCCTAGAATGTAAATTGTGCCATCAGCAAATAAATTGTAATACATTGGGAAAAGATTGGTACTTAACTAATATCCAAGAGTATTAACTTTTTGGGTAGTGTCACAATATGGATTTTTCAGACTAACAAAAGAAGTAACTAGTTAATAGTTCTGTGATATTTCGTATTATATTATAATATTTTATTTATACTTGTACTTTACGGACTACCATCTCGCTTTACAATATATAGCTGTATCACGCTTACACGGCTAGACTTATTAGGTTGGTATTTGCCGTTCTCTGAGCGCATCCCCATTCCCACGAAAAGTTTGGCCGTTGAGGACGTTAGTGAAGCTTGTGGAAGTAACGACATATCTTTTCCATTAAAATATGGTACATTTTTTTTTTTTAGTTCAATTAATGTTTTAAAAACACTTCTTGTATTTTGTTGCTAGATTTAGTTTTTAGACTTTGAAAAAATTGGTCGATATCTTCGTTGATGTTCATTGAATTAATGTAATAATCGCTCATAAAATTTGAATTTCAAACTATTGTGTCAAATTTTTAAATTTTTAAACTTTTAAAATTTTTAAAAGTGTTGAAAATTATAGAAAATCATAACAGGAATACATTGTTTTAATTACCATTGCTATGATTGTAGGAACAATATTAGATTTATTAATCGATTCTTTTCTTCCTTACTTACATAATATTCTCTCTATTGCTAGATTAATTTCAGAATTCATGCATAAATATTAGCTTTTAAGCCTTACTCAGATTATTAAGATCACTTTTTGTTCCTTTAATACCAGTACCTCTAAATTTGATATCAATTATAACTGTTTTCCTAAATTGAAATAGTTTTGTGAGATAATTAATGGTTGGTAAAAACTTATTTATTATATAAAACAAAAATACGCACGAAATTTCATCATTTCCAACGCGTTTATTTTGACTTTTGTTTAAGAAATGAAAAATTTAATTTTAATTTTATTGTAAAGCTTTATAATTATTATAGTTTCCTCTATTTTTCGCGTAAGATATTTTATTTTGCATGCAAAATATGATTAAAACGAGACCACCTTCTGAAAACAGAATAAAAATTGTCTAATTCGAAGTGTTTCGGAATAAGGGGACAGAAAAGGTCAATCCCGTTTTTAACGGGACGTATGGTTACCCTACCATAAGTGATATTCATTATTTACATAATACTCTCAAATTGATAAATTAACATGTTTGTTTAATCTATGTGGGCGTGACCTCTTCCAGCCAAAAGTTTATCTTTTCAAGATATTCGCGTTTCAGCTAAAAGAATAAACTTAAATTTTATTTAAATAAATTACTCATACGACTCAATGTCATACAATTAACAAACATTTTAAAATGAGATTTTCTAAAACAAATATTATTATTACGCCCCAAGTAGTATATTTAACGCGTTCAAAACCAAAAACTAAATGTATTATTTATTAATTATATATATTATTAATCATTTAGTTTACTTTAAAAGAATTGAATGCATTTTTTTGATTTAATTTCTCGACGAAATCATTTTGAATCAATATGTTTATTATATATAAATAATTAGTATTTATACATGTTTATACTAATCGTCCAACAATCACCCAGCATTAAGTTGTTCTCTTCAATTGCCTTATTCAAATATTTAAATTTTTCGTAAAGGATATAAGCATTCTCTTTTTTCGGGACACAACATGTAATAAACTAATAACAAATAAATTGTAAGAATATATTACATAAATCTCTAATACATAATATTCAATTTTTACATCCAGTTCAATCAAATTAATAATCTCTTTTTATTCGAAACTAATGCAGTTTTAATACGTGAAATGTGTAGTGTGTGCGCGCGCATTATACAATAAAAAAATATATTTATAAAATATTTCTATTTAATCTAATTTTTTTTTTAAATTATTGTGCATTTAAATTTACTATGTTCATTATATGTACACACACATACACGTTTATATTACCTTTGTTTTGTATTGATAAGTTAGCTGATAAGTCATTGAAATCATTGGTTTGTATCTACTTGTCCAAGTCTTAAAATGCTAAATTTTCTCAGTCTACTTGGTTATCTACAAATGGATATTAAACATCTCATATACACATTGAGAATGTGAGAATGTAAGAATTGCCTTTTAAATACTTCGTATTAACTTGATGGAGATCTAGATTGTTCCATATATATATGTATGTAGTCCTATCTACAGGGTAAAGTCACGTGTGTATTTGTTTTATCAGAATAACAATATGTGTGCACATTTACTTGTCGTAAACGCTGTAGCATGTATAAGTACGTTATGAAACAACTTTGCACGTCATTTTAGTGCACTTCTTATATTTGTAAATTTTATATTTATGAATTTTTATATTTAAACATGAAGTATTTTTCAACGGTATGCTCGTGTATAGTACGACGTACGCGTGTGCGTGCACTTCTTCGCACATCGCCTCCGTCTCTACACTGCATCCATGCACCTCGTTAATTTAGCTCAGACATTTGAAGAAAACAATATTATGTAGGTACACAAACTGCAGAACGCAATAACAAGTACCTACACCGCGCGTTTGGGGCTCGGATTTATGTTTTCTACTTATGTATACGTGACACGCATGCATACATTAATAAGTTGATTAATCGCCGGATCGCCAGTCTAAAGTTGTTAAATGAAAAATAACCGTGTCGTTTGTTGAAAGTAAAATAGTGTGCGTGTGTGCATTTGCTTCTAAAGTAGGAAGTTGAAATAACGCTTGTTCGATCTTGTAAGAGTCCATGACCTATGGTCGCATATACGATACTCACACACACACACACACACACACACAAACGCGCGTATGTATGTATAGTGTATATAAAAATAATCCATGTAACATATAATATACGTATAATACTGTCATGTGTGGAGTGTATTATGTATTGTGCACGCGTGCGGTGCGCATTTATGTCCATGGGTGGCTTTCCAAGGTCCCAGCGGCGACTTGATGAAATTTCTATACGGTAATAAACGATTTTAATATAAAACGGCGCATACATGTATAATATGACTTATGCACAATTATTATCGTGATCCAAAAGTGCACGGGTTCTCCAACGATGGTGATCATCACAGCGTATATTTAAGTGTAAATGAATTTTATATGCGTACAATTTTTAAACATGTAGTTTTCCGTGTTGTATCTTCGACACATTGCCGTAATGCGCATGCTCGCGTCTCTGGAATTTTGTTCCAAATGTGTATGTGTGTGCGTGCGTGTGCGTATACTACATTCGCATGTCTAGACGAAAAGTATAAATCGTGTAAAAACATCCCATGCACTTAAATTAATCGCATATTGCTACTGTGGTCGAAGAAAATGGGGAGAGACTAGACTGTCGTGAAAAATACTGATTAAAGCCACGACGTTTTCACGCCCTGAAGGCTTGTCGTTCCCAAAACTTTGATTATTTTTTCCTCTTAAATATAAATTCTCGAGACCAATTTTCAAATCTTATTTAGTTTCAGTAAATTCTTTTTTTTATTTACACATGAATTCTTACAATATTTTAGCAGAATATATAAACTACTCAAATTATTAAATTTTTATACTAATTTGATTAGCTGACCAATATTCGTTTTTGAAAATCGTTGAATATGAGCTGTCGTGCTAACAAAACAAGAATATATATTAAAATGGCTCTCCATAAATGCATGGTTAGATTCGGCCAAAAACGTTATACTGTAAGATTCGATTTTTTTTTCTGGTAAAACAACAATGTAGTAGAGAAACTATAAATAATTAATTAAATTAAAATTAAATAATTCATTAAAAGTATGAGTGTTAATCATATCATAATAATAATGTATTTATCATTTTCTGAGATGTTACTTCTGATATAATCTGGGATATAATGACATTAACAAAGTGTTATGAATAGTTTTAGTTTAGTTGAAATGTTTGTTATTCTACCTACTGATTATAAATTTAATTTACATAAATATCTAATATTGTCGTACACAAAGAGGAAACATAGCTTTAAAATTGTTAGAACCACTTAAGATGTTTTTTAATTTCTCTAACTTCTAACCTGTTTCTTATATTATAAAGTATCTACATCAAAACCGAGTACTATATACATATTTATAATTTACGGTATTAACATATAAGCTAGTGCATTTAATAGTTAATCTAATTGATTAAATAGGATACATAAAACAATTAAACAGTATCGAACGTGGTGCATTGTATAAACTTTCGTTTACTTGTTAGAAAAACTTAATATCTATTAATTGCACTCAATGAAGTGACATTTTAACCATTAATGGTATTTATGTAATGTAAAGCACATTAAAGGAATTTAAACCAGAAAAAGATATGCCTTCTAATCAGAGTATATAATATCGTAATATTTTATATATATTTACACGCAAGTGTGACCGCGAAGAACGTATAAAACGGTTGTTTATTTATAATTTTTTTTTACGCACAAATGAACGATAATTAAAACTTGTTATTTGTTTTCAAGTTAGGATGCCGTTGTGAATCTTGCTTAATTAAAAGCCGTGTACGGGATCACGTCTTGTCGAAACAAGGGAAATTTAAACCTCCCGACTAGAGTGCACCGCCACAGCACACTTATACGCACGCGATTTATATCCAACTGCGATAAAATGTCGTTCTTCTCTTTACACATACGTACACACATGCACACGCACACACACACACACACACACGGAATATAACGACCCTAACTTCGGTTGCCGATGCTGTGGTTAGACAGACCGACTAAGCAACACGATATATATGTCCACAGTGTGCAAAACATAGTATAAATTTGTATATGTATATATATATATATGTGAATGTGCGAAAATGTCCTATCACTAGTTTATATTATTGTGTATAGTCGGTGGTAATGATAGTGGCGACAAAATATGGTTACACTTAGTTTTGTGCGCGGCAGTACGTCATAAGCCAAAATGTAAAAGCGCAACTAATTGTCGTCGTCGGAGGGTCGTGTGTCAAAAAGTTGCCCTCGTAGTAAAAGTCTTGTGTGTATACTATGAATTTTCGGGTAAAAAAAAAACCTACAACAACAATATAAATAAGAGAAGAATGTTTTATTATATCTGTTGGTTTTCTTCGCGGGTGGCGCAGGAAAATAACCGTTTTGTGGGTGAAATGACCCAAAGGCGCCTTTGCAAACAGCTTGTCTGCGGAGCGCACTTTCTCTCCGCTGCTCTTGTTGGTGGCGAAAAACCCCCGAAATTACTATCGTTTCAGAGACGCCGTAGTCGACGACGACGCAAGAAATATGCCTCCCCGATCATATCCGCCCTGTATATAGTATATGTATACAGAGCGAAGACATACTCGTACGTTTTGTTTCTTTTATTTATACATCTATTCTAGTTTTTAATCTTCCTTTCCCCCTCGACACACGCTTGTGTCGCATTTGTATGGATTATATGCATTCTGTTTTTGCGTACTACACCACTACCCTACTCTCGCCCACTCGCATACGAACGCGTGCGTGTATTTTATACCCATGTATACGTGTTGTGCGATTACTATCCCTAACCTATATGGGGTGGTTATGTTACAAAGACGGGATTTGATGATTTGAGTGCCGCTGCTTTATTTTTTTTTTTTTTTTTAATCTACACATACTCTATTCTGATGTGTATACTTGTTCTAGTAAAATAAATTACATGTTGTATCGATATATCATCTCTTGTTCCCACGAAGAACTGTCGTCTGTGTTTAAATATTAAATATCGATTAATTGAATATGATTATTAAACATTATTGGTATTATTATTATTACATATTATACACGTTATACTTTATTTCTCCCTTTTTATATATATATATATAATATAATAGAAAAAGTACTGTAAATATAAATGTTCTGTTTGTATATGAAAAATATTAAATGAATGGATAAATTCATATAGATCCAATTATAAACATAATAAAGTGATTAAAAAATCGTCAGCTTATTTTATCAAAGATTAATGTTTGCATTTGAGATTTGTGTAATTTTCATTTATTTCTATATTAATTCGTACGTATATTAACTGACTAACCTTGGTATTTTTTATTTATATAGAAAATTGTCATTCTCATATTTGGAATAATTTAAGGGATTGATGTAACAAGATAATTCAACTTTTTGAAATTTTTCAGTATGAATAAAAATTACTTTTCTTTCAATGACAAAAAATAAAAAATAAAATGTATTAGCATATTTTATTTCTATTAATGGAACCCAATAATAATATATATATTATGTTTTTTCATTGCGATTATAGTTTTTAATAATTGTTAGCAAAATTAAGTTCACATGAAGTTATCTTGTTTCTTGTCCCAAAATATTATTTTCTTATAATTATACTAATACGAGTATTTATTGGATTTAATTGGTTGTTGCACTAAAGTATAGGTGATATTTTGTTATACTATAATTTATTTTCAACTTACATTTATTGTTGTTCATAAAGCTCTTCATTATTATTCCATTTTTCAACTATATTTAATTAAATAATAGACGTTTTTTCTAAGGTGACAACTTATTAATTATTTATGAAAATGTTGTTTGATCATAGGTAATATTTATTTTACACTAACGTACGTCTTGATGCACGTCTCAATCAAATAATTTGTTTTTTTTTATATATAAAACGTCTATCTAATTTTAATATTTAAATGTAAATATCGTGTTTATTCGATAATGTATATTTTAACACTCCGTATAATAAAATATAGGAAATGAATAAAATATTATATTTGGCGTATATTATTATGTCCTTCTAAAATGAATGCCGTCATAAGTATAAGTTTAATACTGTGTATTATGTAAGTGTGTACAGCTAATTCATTACTAAATATAATTTGAATAAACTTTAGATGTTCCTATGTTAATATTGACAAAGTGTTTTCAAAAAAACCTAAAAGTTTCTTAAAATGTTCACGTTTGTATTGTTGCACAGGAGATATTAGTTGTAGGCACTGATCATCATATTATAGTATTATATTTTTATTAACTTTTATATCTTAACTACATGTATATAAATTCAATGAAAGAGTAGTTTTTATACATTATATAGGTACCTACACTATAGCAATTTTTCATAGTGCATAGGTAAAATAAATACATATATCAGCAAGCAAATAGTTTCTTTTTAAATTTTATTTCTTACACACAAAGTCTGCACAAACGTGCTATAGTGAACGTGTGTAAAACATGTCATTTCAATATAATATATTGCCGTATGATGTTTTATTGAGAAAAAATTGCACCGCCTTCCAGTACTACATAAACGCATATATTATTTATATACATAATATATATATATACCTATTTTAAGTTGAAAAATAATGATAATATTATAGTATAAAAATGTAATGGAGTTATCTTGTTATTTGAAAACTAGCGACAATGGGCGTTGTAAAGAATAATTCCCCAAGTGCTTTCAGTAGGTTTTCAGTATTACGTATTAACTTCATTACGTTCCATATTCTTTAAGTTGAAACTACTTCATTACTGATTGTTTAATTAATCATATATCTAAGTATTTTTGAAAGCTTTCATAATATTTAGAAAAATTCAGTTGAGTGATTTAATAAACTATAAATTATTATTTATTTTTTAAACTTAGTCTAAGCTGGTAGATAAGTATGTAAATGTAGGTAGACATGTATGTACGAACTTTAGATAAGTAACAATTTTTTGTACATTCATTTTTTTATTTAAATACCAAAATTAACGAGTTAAAAGGTATACCTACCTACTTTTATCATAAATGTCAAATTTAGTTTACTAAAACGTACCATGTTCTAAAACAAAAAAATTTATTTAATTATCGTTTATGTAAATATTAATTTTTTATATTAATCAATAACCACAAGTGAGTTTAAAAATTTATTTTAATTGGAATATTGTAGTAAATTTCAAACGTCTCATTTAGGAAACGCCAATTTCTGGGCAACATTTTAGTATAACTATAATAACAATAATTTATATTAAACTTGTTTTTTAAAACAAGAATATCCGATCGTTTCATCAATTTCAGTATTCAATTTAAACTACCTGAAAACCGGTTGTTTTTTTTTAACGGATATTAATATGTATACATATACATTATACATATATATACATGTGTGTGTGTGTGTAGGTATATGTATATAAAAAAAATCAGAAGTTAGAATATTAATATCCTACTATTTAAATGAAAGTGATACCTAATCGATATTTTGTGAACAATTCGCTTAATTGTTTGTCAATAAGCGTTGTTAAATAATAAAAATTGTTAGTAAAAAAGTCGATTTTCTGAATATTCGGTTTATAAAGATTTAGAAATCATTGTAAGTCATTATTAACACGCGTTATAATGTAATTATTATTTATAGTTTTCAAGTGCTGACCTAAATCGCAAATTTACATTCATTATCAATTTAATTATACACATATTTATTAGATAAGTACGGTCTGATTGCCAAATTAAATATCAAATACAATACCGAAAAACTTTGAAAGCATTAATAATTATTGAATAAACTAACAAGCCAAACGTTCTCACGTACACGAATCCCTATTTTATAACTATACAGAAGAGACACCCTTAGCTTGATGATACATTTTTTTTTTTTTTTTTTTTTTAACGGTTCCTAATTAAAACCGATAATAGTCTTGTGTTCATTCATACTCTGCGGTTGTATATTTTATTTGTGTCGATTAGCCGATAAAAGCATTATATTATGTACTACTACACACGAAGTTTTATAGAAAGTCGAGGATTTCGCCGAAATCATTATTAGGTTTAAAGTTACAAACTTTTTACCGGCTGTGCGCGTATACACACAACTGGCAGTGGTCCAAAATATTTCCAATTGTTTTATATTATTTCTACCAGAATTATCCAAAGTTGGTAACTAGTTGTGTAACAGTTACGGTACACGATTATATTCGTGTTTAATCCAGTGAGAATTGGGCGCGCGCGTGCTTGGGCGAAAACAAAAACTGGACCAAAGGAAAAGAACACCGCAGTCGGCAGGAAGCCTGAAATTTCGGGGTTTCGTCCTGTGAATTGATTTTCTCAGTTACCCTGTACTATACTATAGCTATATAATGATTATTAAGATTATTATTATTATTATTATTATCATAATAATATCCATCCGGCGGAATTGAGATCAGTTGCGTAGAATCAAAGCAAACAAAAATAAAAAGGTCTAGTATAACCCCGAAAAGAAAGCCGACCGCATTGTGTTACATATATTATAACACGAAAATGTACTACACACATTGAAAATGTCTGTTGTGCAATTCGAATGCCGTATTGGCTTATATCAGCGTATGTATCGACACATTATGTTAGCTTTAGTTTGTGTACGTACAAATAGTTTCAACTTGGTCACGATCGCGTAAGTATTATATGCGTATTTTGAAGGTTGTATATTATTATCTGCAGTGATATATACCTAGTAGCTCAATGCTTATACGATCCCTTATGTAATCCCTTGATGTTTTCGTTGTTTGTTTTCTTTAATTTTAAATTTTAATTCAAAAGCCAAGAACCAAAGGCCCATATGTGACATATTGTTAATAATTACATTAATTAAATATTTATATATATATTATTGCTTTCATATAAAATAGCAATTAGCAATTGAATATTTACAATTAAACTATAAAATGTGTGATCTAACGACGAGTAGTTAGAATTCAATTGTACATTTCAATCAGTTAACTCGGAAAACTCCTAACCGATCATGCACTTTTTTATAGTTGATATTTATTTTTTATATTTTTAATGAATTAAATAATTTTCTCCTTGAACACTGTGTAATTTTTAAAAACAAATAAATAAATGAAATTAAAGAACAGGTCAAGATTATCTTTGGTTTAAGATACAGGAAAATTTAAATTTGTAACGTACGACTGATGGTCTCACTGATAATTATATACAATTTGAACTAGGTAAATTGTTGTTTTTCAATTACTGAAACATTTTTGGGTTTTTTGAATAAATGCGAATAGTGACATTAATGAAACTCACTCTATGTCAACCGAATAACTCTCATTTGTCACGAATAAATAGTATAAAATAGTTTAAAGAAAAAATCAACCTAATTTAACTTATTATTAGCTTTTACTGTAAATTGAGACTTTGACTGTAGTTTATTAATTTGCTTATGTGGAAAAATTAAAAACACATAGTGCATATCTTTATTTTCTGTATGCGAGTAAACCTAACCACAGGTCACTATTGAACTGTATATTCTGGTGCTTAGCTAAAACCCCTTTCCGGTTTTCAAGGGTGGAAAGACAGCGAGGAAAAAAAGGAGAAAAAAACTGCTAAGCCGGTGAAATATATTTTATCCGCGGAAAATGTAATAAAAGCAACTTATGAGGGCCTGATAAGACTGGCGGTCAAGGAAGCTACCACCGTACACAATTGCCCAATGGTCTGTGTCCGATAATTTAGGTGTACGACCGTTAGGGTTTGTCGCATGCATTGCACTTTTACACATAACCTGCTGGGGTAGTGGGAAGAGGTTAATTATTATTATCACTATCAGACTATTTATCACGTGAGAATGTATGTGAGCACATTACAGCGAAGACATCTTGATTGGTTTGCGTGAATGCCATTACAGATTTATCTAGCTCATCAAATTGCAATGTAGGTATATGATTTTCTTATCGTTTAATACACGGTAAAACACATTTTGTGAAATACGTAATATACTTGGTGATATAACAAAAACAGGTTACAATAGATGAATAAATACTCAATATATGATATTATAATGTTCATATACTTATTGAAATTAATATTATTACTATACTCTTTACGTGAACGTATAAATTATTCACTTAAAATATACATTTTAATGAAACATATCAATTAAACAAAACAAAGACAAAAAATTAAAATCTTTTATCGTATTTAATATTTAGAAATTTCCAAATAAACAACTGTCGAACACACATCTGAAGCTGAACGGTAAATTGTCTATGTAGGTAAATCGTCACATACCTTCGACCGTCATTTTCGAACTGGATAATCGAAAATGATAATCACGTATAGCACACTGCATTTCTGTTGACGCTTCGCCAAAATCCGGGTTGGAAAACACGAAATTCAACGCAGTAAAGTTTGCCTTCCCTCGTCCACTGTAGAGTGTAGATATCTACCTGTTAGTGATTTAAATTTTTGTTTTCGCTATTTTTTTCTTTATTTTTAACAACCGGAAACGTGTTTTTCTACAGTTGTTTTCCAAACACCGACTCATCTAGTTTTCCCGTCACCCTTGGTTAGGGGCCATAATTTAGGACTACTCGGGTGAAATTCGTCGTGTTTTCTACCTAACATTTTGGCAACGTTTCAAGAAATTAGGTTCGTTTTAACACTTTTCTCATCAAGCATTTTTCATCCTTTTTTTTTAAAGAGCCCTTTTTTGCTTATATAATAAACAAAATAAAACTATCCTCGCCAAAAAATATGCACTAAACTCCAGTAGGTACTATACATATTTGTTTTAAATGACCAAAAAACACTCAGAGCGAAATCTAAAAATACCCAAATTATGAGTTCATTAAAAAGAAAATAATTGTACGCCCAAGAGTGAAAGAATATTAAATAACAAATAACATGTGTGATGTTTGATATAGATAATTATTATAATTATGTCTTTGAAATATCTATAACATAGTCATAGAGATATTCATATAATACATTACGAGTTTAGGAAAAAAAGCAAGTAAAAAAAACAACAGTGATAAATGCAAGAAAAAAAAGTAAATTGATAAAAAAGCAAAGGGAAATAAAAGCAAACAGGGAAAAAAAATAGAATTTAAAGGTGTCTATTTAAAAAAATAAACAACTTACCATTATTGTTAAAAAATATTTATTTGTTATATTTTTGTTTTCAATTACAGTTTTTAATACATACTTTTACAATAATTACCGTAATATTAAATAAAATATAAAATGGTTATTAAATAATAAATATAATTGAAATTATGTTAATATAAAATATAATCTCGTCACGTGTAATTTTACAATAATTTTATTTAAATCTTTTATGATATGCTACGCCGTTTGAAAATTCTCAATATCATTTTTATTGGTCAAAGAACACAAAAAAAATTAATTTTCATAGATTTCTTCATAAATATATATATGTATATATATATATATATTTCTTTTTGGTTGCGAATCAAATAAATCATATTGTGCTAGTTAAGTTATGTTAGAATCTATTTCAAGCCGAATTTTATTTTATGAGAGTTCAAATTGAAGGGTAATTATAATGAAGGATGAGAATTTTTTAAACGGAGTAGCATATCACATTTAATTTAAGTAAAATTATTATAAAATTATATGTAACGAGGTTTTATGTATCTATATTTTATATTAACATAATTTCAATTATATTTATAATTAGATAACCATTTTATATTTATATTTAACATTACGGTAATAAATGTAAAAATATGTATTTAAAACTATAATCGAAAACAAAAATATAACAAATAAATATTTTTTTACTATAATGGTACTTGTTTATTTTTTTAAATAGGCACTTTAAAATATTTTTTTTTTGCTTTTTTCCTGTTTGTTTTTTTTCGCTTGCTTTTATTTCCCTTTGCTTTTTTTATCTATTTAATTTTTTTACTTACGTTTTTCACTGTTGCTTTTTTTACTTGCTTTTTTCCTGTTCTCCATAGAATACATTTTAAATTTCAAAATACTAAAATTATTAGTTAACTATAATTGATATGAATCCTTTAATTTTTTACTTGAATAAAATTGTAAAATATACGTATTAAATGAATAATAAACGTTGGACGTTATCTTTTGCACTATGCATACCATACATTTACGTTGAAATTCCAATTACTTACAATATAGATAGAATATTATGAAATTAATCAATTTTCAGTTAGGTAATTAGTTTACCCATGGCTCTATTATATTTGTTTAGTCCGTGTATTTGAAGCATCTCAAGCATTCTCTAATGGTTAGCAGGTAAATCAAATTATAATCACGAAACTTGAAGGCGATATACCATTAATTTCATCCATTATGATAAAATTTACTGCGTAAAAAGCATGTACAGAATATTATTGTAACGTGGACAGGACCGTTGGAACGAAGCTACGCAGAAATTGGTTTATCGGGCGAAACGTTTTTCGCCTTTTTCGTCTAGACTTATGCATACACGGTTCTTTCCGACTAAATGTTTATATTAGATCTCTCAATGCGTTCGCTGTACCATTAGGAAGATCACTTTTTTTTTTTATAATATTTACCGTTTCCTGTTGAAATGATTAACACAATCTAATACTTCTTTAAATCATTCCAATATAATATTATATAAACTCGTATATTATGTTTCATAACGTGAAATTCAATACAAATTATTTAAGTATATTTTGATCTATCGTTTTATTCTTACTATTATAATATTATATTGCGTAGAAATGGCTTGATTTTAGTTCAGGTCGTCGTGTGTGTAATATTTGGCCGTATCCGGGTCAAATCGATGAGTTACAATCGATGACGTCCTGACCCGTGTCAACTGTGCGGTGTCGAAAATAAGGGGACTCGGAGTGATTTCAACCCTCGGTCGGCTTTTTAAGCCCAGCACGCGTGAGGGTTCGGCGAAAACGTTTTTACTTATTGGGTAACTGGCACCGTCGCCGCAGTGCGTGTGCTGCTTGTGTACGATGACATTCCGCGCACTGGGGAAAGCGAGTGTATATGGGAAGACAAAATCGAGATCGACAATTAAAAGGGAAGAAAATAAAACGAAAATTAAATATAGCGCTCCTCTAAATAGCGTAATATCGTTAATATTGTTATTATATTTTCTACGCGCAATACGTGTACACACATATATCGTTGTCATTGTTATTATCATTACCATTATACTGTTATGAGAGGCTTTAATGTGTATAGTATAGTATTCGCGGGCGGCTCGCAAACAAACGACGTATGGGGAGGGCTCGTGAGGGAGCAATATCTTTAGAATAATGATGTCTGAACGGCCGATATTATACTATTATAGTGACATCGACAAACGGCCATCCGAGTGCAGTGGTATAAAAAAAAAATGTATATATGTATGTTATTAATATGTGTGCGTACGCGCGCGGACGCAATTCCGAATGTTTTCGCCATAACGGTCACATAATTTTCGGAAACATTATCTCTATCGTCGTACGGCGATGTATAATACGTGCGCGACGGGGCGGGCACGGACTAGCTGCTATACAGTGGCGATCAATGTAGTGTGCAGAGTTATTAGCCCTCTGCCCGGTCGCCTTTGCCGTACATAAAAATGTATACATAATAATCATAATGTGTATACGCGGGCGAAAGACCGGAACACTGCCAGAGATCATAATATTATATACATACATACGTATATTATAATAAAATATGTAAACATTAAAATATAAAGTGTGTGTGTACAATAACAATGTGCACGAGGGTAAATGCGCATATCCTTGTAGTTACACATAGGCCGCACACAAGACGAACCTACTGGTGTAATTTAGATATTATTGTGTACATAATAATATATTTGTGTGCTCATATTTTTAATACGTATATTGTATACAACGCGCATATACGCATGGCTATAGTCATCGTCATTGCTGCCGAACTTGTGCCAAGCGGTTCGCGATGAAGGCATATTCGCGCCCGCAGCGAATCTGATAACAATCATTACAGTATAATAATATATCAAATGATATTCGTTTTCACGCACATTTAGATTGCGGTCGACTTAATACGCGGTCGCAGTCTATTATTTTAATATGGCGTAGTCGTGACCCTTTTTTTTCATCAACATATTTCCCACAGACATATTGCGAATCCCGGAGATTTGGATATCTCTTTTCGATCAGTTCCATAATATATCACTTCTCTAGTATATTTACGTTTATAAGAAATACATTATACAAGTTCAAAATAAACGAATGTTATGAGATTGTTTAACATTATTAAATTGTCCAATAACCGTGGTCCTGGTCTTACTATATTACAGTTTTAAAGCCACCGAGATTCGAATGGTTTTACCACCGTCACCAGAGTTTAGTTTTAGGAATATTTTACTCAAAATAGTTCTTCCATATGTCAGAAAAAGTTTGAAAGAATTATGAAAAATTGCCTTAGCCGGACATACTTCGCACGACGGGTGGTATTCTCTTGACGGGCGTATTAAAATTTAAAGAAACGATAAATCATTTCTTCAGTAAAACGATTCTGAACGAAGGAAGTTAATAATATAAGAAAAAATAGTAGGTATGTAGTATAATAACCGAAAATATTGAATTTTCAAAATAAAATAAAA